>SEYY01023330.1:0-15000 GCA_009176605.1 Armadillidium nasatum
TTAAAAGAGAAAAATTATGAATTTGGAGGGTTTCTATTTCAACTAAATTATCACTTTCCTCACCATCAATTGTGACTATTGATGGTGCAGGAGAATTTTCTATTAAAATATCATTCTCTACTTCTTCGGACTCTTCGGAGTCTAATAAATGAAGTACTACTACTGGGGCTGATAAAATTGGGAAACTAGATAAGGCATCAATAGCTGTTTGAGGCAATTTTGATTTAGTGGGATTTAATAAGTTATAATGAATACCTCCCATACAATATAAACAACAAATATCTGTATAATTGGGATTACCGAAATGTAAGGGATGATCTTTACTATAGTAAACTAATACTCGAACTAGATATAAATTTGAGAAAGCTTCAATACTATGGGTAAATGGCAATTGTCCGGGGAATTTAGTTAGTTGTAACTGTTTTAATGTTTGTTTTGCTTCTCTTCCTGTAGGTATGTGATACTTTTCACGGTTATCTAGCAATTCTTGGACAACCTCTTGTCTTATTAATAGGTGAAAATCTAATTTTCCATTTAGAAATTGGGAAAAACACTGGAAGAGCGAATCACCTCCTCCAGGTATTATAATCATCATAAACCCTTCGGGTAATTCTGGTAAATAGGTATCCTTATTATTTTGGATTTGCAATTCGTATGGAACTCGAGAAAGGATATCTGCGACTATATTTTCTTTTCCAGGCACATAATTGAGCTCATAGTCGATATCGTTTAATTCTTCCAATGTTCTGGCTACTCGTTGGTTCACTAGAGGCATATTGTGTAGAAAAAGAAGAGGTTTGTGATCGGTGAAAATAATCACTCTAATCCCGTATAAAAATGGTTTAAGGGATCGTATAGCCCACCTAATGGCGGCTACTTCGCGTTCAGTTGTACTATATGCTCGTTGAGCCTTTTGAAAATACCATAGAAATGTATGCTATTGGTTTGTCTATGTCTTCCTGTATTTGGCTCAGGCATGCACCTGCACCAATACCAGAAGCATCAGTATGGAGAAAAAGTGGATTTGCGTTTGGAGTTCTATCTGGATAAGATAATAAAGGTGGGGTGGTTAGTTTTTCTTTAAGACATTCGAAAGCTTGTTGGCATTGATCAGTCCATTGGAAGTTTTTAGTAAGTTTTAATAAGTCGAAAAGAGGTTTGGCTATTTCGGAACAATGGGGTATGTGACGTCGGTAAAAGTTTACTAGCCCCATAAATTGTCTAACTTGTCTAACGGTCTTTGGAACTGGGAAATCTTTTACACCTTTGATGTTCTTTTCTAGAGGAATCATACCTTGGTATGAAATCTGGTGTCCTAAAAACTTTACTTCTGTCCTTAGGAGATTGGTTTTTGAGGGTTTCAGTTTAAAGCCAGCTTTGATAAATGCTGTTAAGACTTCTTCTAGGATAGTAAGGTGTTTTTCGAAGGTCTGGCTTATAATGAGGACATCGTCCAAATAGATCATTACTTCCTGCCAAGGTATGTGACATAGAGCTAACCGCATTGCACGTTGAAAAGTCGCAGGGCCATTTTTAACGCCGAAAGGCATTCTCATGAATTCCCAATGACCTAGCGGTGTAGAGAAAGCTGTTTTTTCGATACTTTCTTCCTCCATTTCGATCTGATAATAGCCTTTAATAAGGTCTATTGTGGAGAAATATTTCATTCCTTGTAGGCTAAATAGAGTGTCAGTCAAATTCGGTATAGGGAAAGAGTCTCCTTTAGTCACTTCATTGAGTTTTCGGTAGTCGATGCATAAACGCATAGCTCCATCTGGTTTCCTGACGGGAACTACGGGTGCGGAATATGGTGAATAAGATTTTCTGATTATTCCGTCAGCTTCTAATTGTTGACATACTTTTTCGACCTCATAAAGAATAGGACCTTGTAAGCGTCTTACTGGACAACACACTGGGTCATCTACAAGTGTGTCTATTGTGTGTTTAAGTATAGAGGTACATCCTACATCGTCATCTCCTAAGCTTAAAGCAGTAGGATATTTCATTAGAAGTTGGATAAGTTGTTCTTTTTGGCTTGATGTAAGAGTAGTAGAACCTAAATCAAAGGCTTCATATAATGATTCTATCGTCCATTCAGGATAAGTAGTTTGGGGTTTCTGAGACAACTCTACTACATTAATAGAGGAAAAAGAAGAATCTAGTGAGAGAATAGAGAAAGTACCTAAAGAATATCCGCGTTTAAGATGTATTGGATTATCATTAAAATTAAAACAATATAAGTATATAATTTGATCTGGAGAATAGTTTAGAACAATATGATCCATTATAAATTTATTAGAATCATTTGGAGTAAATAATAAAAGGGTGTTATAATTAAAAATTAGATGATCAATAGAGATGGGGATAGTGATACACTTATTTGGTGGCAAAGAAATATCTTTGTCTATCATTGCAATTCCATCTCTAGATTGCAATGTACGGATATCTTCGGCGATTATAGTAAGATGATTTTTATTTCTTTTTATCAACTGTTTAGTGGCTAAGTCGGGTAATAGCTGTTCATGGCTTAAAAAGTCATACCCTAGGATCAAATCATAATTTGTAACTTGATCGTCCACAACTATGAATGGATGTGGTTTGGTTATATAAGTTCTAGAAAGTTGGACTTGGAAAGTTACAATACCATAAACAGGAAATACCGTTCCTCCAATTCCTTGTACACCACTATATGTGGTTGAAAATAATGGATAATTTTGGGAATTTAAGAGACTATATGTTTTGGAGGTTATAAGACTCCCAGCGGCACCAGTATCTACAAGAGCCGTGAGTAGTTTGTCTTGCTTAGAATCTTTTATGAACACACCTACTAATAAGGTATCTTTAGGAGGTACTTGTAAAGGTGTGAAATTGAATAATAGAATTAGAAATAGAAGAATTAGATTTTAGGAGTAAGAGAATTAGAATTAGAGGTTAATGTAGTAAAATCGTCTATAGAGGATGGTTCTAATCGGCGGTTTTATTAATGGAGGGTAATTCTGGAGTAACTTGCTATTGGCTATCAGAAACTAGAGATATCTGGAGTTCCTAATGTAGGATGTAGCAACGGTGATCCATCCGTTGATGATGACTTTCTTTGTTCTTTGGGGCTTTTGGAGATTCTGGAGAGGAGTTTAAAGTGAACTATTAGGGTGATGAAAGGTCCACTAGAGAATTGGAATTATTAAACTCTGTGGGTGGATCATTCACCACAGAGGATATTAGTTTCCCTGATGGGAATAGGATGGTGGTTTATATTGAGGGCAGTCTTTACCTAAGTGCGGTCCTCCACACTCGGTACAACTTAGAGAGTCATCACGAGCTTGTTGTTTTTGTTGTCTAGTAGGGCAATTATTGATTATATGGCCGGTTTGTTCGCAATGAATGCACTTTATTTTGTCGTTGATAACAGTTGTTATATAGATGTCCTCTCTTCCCACAAAATTTGCAGTAGGGACGAGAACGGCAATCTCGAACATCATGACCAGGCTTTTTGCAATAATTACAAGTCACATTCGAGGAATTTCTATTGTTAGTTCTTGGAGATCCATTCCACTGTTGTTGATTTCTATTGTTATTGTTCCTATTTGGAGTATTAAAAGGGGTTCTTGGAGGTGTTCGACTCCTTGATCTATTATTATTATTTCTATTATTATTAGTAGAGTTTTGCTTATAGGGAACATTTTTAGTTTTTGTCTGTTGGCCAGTTACTTGAGCAAAAGTAGGTTGATTAGGATGATTAGAAAAATAATTTGGAGGAGTAGGGGGTTGAGCAATTACAGGATATTGATTATTATTAGATTTATTAGGAACTACATTCATTTGGGGTTGTAATTCCAACTGGTGTTGGGGTGGTGTCATTTGAGGTTGGAAATTAGTTAGATCAATTAATTCTGGGATGGTGGTTTTATCTTGTCACTTTATTTGGAGTTTGTATAGGATAAGACCTTTGTGGTAATTCTTGGGTTTGATAATTTGTATAGATTTGATCAATTATATTGACTAAATCATCCCAAGATATTTCCTCTCTTCTGGACATTTCACAAATCATGACATGTGATTTTACTGTCTTGCTGGATATGTAGAGGTAAACTATTGATTAATTTTTCTCTAAGGATCATTAAAGGTTTCAATTTCCGCTGTAGGAAAAGCTTTTTCTGCTAACCCTTGCAAGCGCAGAGCAAACAAGGGGATGGTTTCATTATAATCCATTATTGCATTTTCAAAATTTGTCTGATCAGTTTTGTTTTGCTTTGAAATATATTTATTAAACCATTGTGTAAGTTCATAGACTATAATAGTATATCCAGAGTTGTTTTTCATTAAAAGATCATATACAGTCTTAATATGTCCTTCTAGATGTAAACCAAGATAAGTTCTCCATTCATCTGTAGAAGACTGTGGGTACATAGTTTTAACATATTCTTCAAATCTGGTGAGAAATTGGGGAAAAGTCTCTCCGTCTTCCAATTTATATTTACCTAGAGGGATCATTTTAGTAGGGTTTCTTTTGGAGTGCAAGTTGCTGAACTAGTTGGGATAATGTCTGTAGCATCTGCTGATTTTGAGCTATTAGTTCTCGATTTTGGGACAATAGTTCATTCATAATCCTTGAATCAACTAATGTATAAGTAGGTGAAGTTTGAATTGGCTGAGTCTGAGGTAGCGGTTGTGTAGGCATATTTGGCAGTTGGAAAGTAAATGGTTGCTGTTGTGATAGAGGTGGAATAGAAGAAATTACTCTAGGATCAATAGGAGCTGAAATATTAGAAGTTGCAGTTGTAAATAAAGGTAAATTAGAACTAATAGGAAATGGATATGCTAGAGAACTTTGAACAGTGTTTGACCAATTTACATTAGACTGGGAAAACTCCAATGATGTCATTGGTGGTACCCAATTTTGTTGAGTTAATAGCATGGAAATACTAGTAGAAGGATTACTTACAACATTAGATGTGTCAACATTAGTGTCAGTTTTTAAAGTCATAGTTATTGGAACATTTTCAGCGCCTGTACCGTATTCCTTTCCTTCCATCGTTTCTAAATTTTCAGTAGACATTATTTTTAATATATAAGTATGAAACACACAAGAAATCAGAAAACCAATAAAACTAAACTGGTATACTGGTACGTAATATAAATAATACTCACTAGTTAACTAGTGTTTACAACTTACAACAATTGGCAACAGAACAAAGACACAGAACTGTAGTGTAGAAACTACGCTCTGCTACCAATGTTATAATTTTAACTGGGGGTTTAAAGTAAAGTTATGGTGATTATTGAATACGAGAGTCAAGTGACTAAATGTAGCTCTCTCACCATTTGGGAACAACGATATCCCCAAAGGAAAGTTTCAATAACTTTCTACAGTTACAACTGTCTCTGAACTTATACCAATTTAAAAATAAGACTATGTGTTACGTACCAGTGCTAACTCCAAAAAAATGATTGATGAGATGATAAATAGGAAGGCTCTTGAAATCAAGTCACAAAGCAGAAGAGGAGATAAGCTTCTTAAAGTTAGGTAAACATGCGACACAACACTCAAGCAAGAAAAATAAAAAAAAAAATATAGAATTAGAACAAATAATGATGCCCACACATGCAAGCGAGAGTATTAGAGGAACAATTAGGGTGAAAATAATTACCTGAGCAAGTGTACAGGAAGTACTCCTCTCATAGACTTCCACTCACATGTGGGAAAAATAATAAACGAATAATAATAATGATTTAATAAAATAATATATATATATATATGTGAGGTTTTATAATGAGGTTGAAACTTAAGAGTATCCCTGGGTTAATTGCAACTAATTGCAGCAATAAGAATATAATACACACATTCAATCACTCAATCACTGATACACTGCGCTGGCACACTAGTACTGTAAAACATTACACACAACATAACACAAAATAATAATAAATAATAATATGAACCGTAATATAGTTTTTCTTTTATGCAATGGAGAATGATGTAACAAAATATAGGTTAATAATAAATTTATAAATTTTTTTTTATCACTTAATCCTAAGTTGTATCAATCTTATGAAAATAATTTTATTACCTTCATAATTTTTATAGTATGAAGATTAGTCTTTATTGGCTTTTTACACTCAATTTCCAACTCCTCTGTATATTAAAGGAGATATAATTATGACACTGTAGTTCACCACACTTAAATTGTTTTATTATAATACAATTTAATTATATATAATAGTAAATGTGAATAAACAATGCACTATAGGGGAAATCTTGTAACACTAAAAATCTGTGTAGTGTTGCTAATTACAATAAATGTAATCAAAGGAAATGCTTGTAGTTTCGTAGTATTCTGAATATATATGGTAAGGTAAAGTTCCAAACCATGGAAATGTCACAAATAAAATTCCTCAAACTGGATGTAGGATATGTGACAGTGAAGGCTCCAAACCATGAACGTTTATTACACAGAGAAGGTCCCTCACCATGGAAATCTGGGAAAAACAAACGCTCCCTGACCATGGATATATGAGATGGGGAAACAAAGGTTCCCTGACCATGGACCTATAAACATATTTTATTTCTTTTTAAGCTATATAAAAGATTACTTTCTATCCATATTAACAGTGTTATACATTATATACATAATAAAACCTTTTAATAATAGAAACTAAACCTAACTTAGTTTAACTTACCTCAACAAAGTTGAGGTCTTTTCTTTTAACTTTTTGAAGAATCTTATTCAAGTCGTCAATTTATGGAAAGTTGGAATTCCTTATAAATAATTAAAAACACCAATTAACTATTTGCTTGGGTCTACCAAGAAAATCTCATTGAAAACAAATAAAGTAAAGAAAGCATACCTTGATTTATCCTTGAATACACTTGATATATATATATATATACAAACTCATGCAATTAAGCAATTGAGAACAAAAATAGAGTAAGAGATATGATTATGAATGGCAAAAATGATAACAAAATCAAGCATTACTTTAGAAAAGTATCTGAAACCAAAAAAATTTATACTTAATGACATATGTTGGTTAAAACATATTAGAGGAAATGAATTTGGGATCAGGGTAACAGGAAAATTCCTTACAATATATATATATATATATATATATATATATATATATATATATATATATATGTGTCTTTCCCAGAAGTGAATTTGTTTTCTTCATATATTGAAACTGCAAAGATGAATTGGTTTGTAATTTTTTTTTGGTTAATTGGGCCAATAATTTTGTAAACTAAAAATAAAACATAAAAAATAAAAATTACCAAAGTAATGTGATTTGAATAAAGCAACATCCGATTTTCTCACACTACAAGTTTGTTGAAACTAACAACCTATTGCACAAATTTCTTGTACAATAAGGTTGCTGCATCAGCGTCATCACGAAAATTTAAAATAATTTTTGTACAGCTATTTATTAGAGCTAAAAAAATAAAAGGTTCAAAATTGCATGAAGGCCACATTGTCAAATATAGTTTTGAAAAGTTAAACGATCTCCCTCTCCCTGGGAGAGTGAGGCAGCATTTAGTTATTTATTTAGTTATTTAGGGCCAGGTATTAATTCGATCTCACACAATGCCTCTCTATTTTTCACTATATTTAAAATATCAAGTTAAAATATACTGAAATGCTTTCTACACATACTTTTTTTCCATGGAAGAATATATTAATAAATACATAATAAAAAGAAAAACTAAAAAAAAATTAATAAAAAAAAGGTAAAGGTGGAGATTGTTTCTGAGTTTCGATTGTTAAAAAATTTCGAAAATCAAAAATATCGGAGAAGCCTATCTTAAACAAGAGAGCTGCCAGAGGTACTATTACTAGACATAGACACAATTATTATTACTTACTTTTCTAGCAGAACCTAATTCGACTTATCATAACCTGAACTACCGAAATTGCCGTAAAAAGAGGCCTAACCTACACAAGAATTTGCCATAAAAGAGACCTAATGTACACAAGAACGTTTGCACGACATAGTAGCCTAGGGCTAATTAAAGGCAGGAAAATATCGATTAAAATAAAATATCGACATAAAAAAATATTGATTTAAAAAAATCGAAACTCAGAAACAATCTCCACCTAAGCCATATATATATATATATATATATATATATATATATATATATATATATATATATATATATATATATATGGTGTAATACAGCAGCAGGCCTGTATCCCACAGTAACATTCCATCTATCGGTTAGACCTATATCACAAGGCAGGGTCGGTCATTCAGGTTATGATAAGTCAAACTAAGTAGGCTAGAAAAGTAAATAATAATAATTAGAATAATAATAATAGTAGTAATAATAATATTAATAGGCATAAATGAAATGAAAACTAAATAATAATAATACAAATGTCAAAATATTTTCATTGATATATCAATATTTCCATAACTCAAAGGTCAGAAAACTTCTTAATCTTTACCCCTTTATTTATAGTACATTGCAGAAAATAATGAACAGTCGAAGGACAAATATAGCAACCTTATATTAAATTATTTTTCTTATTTTTGTACAAATAAATGAGTTGAAGAACAGTTGCTTCACCATTCGGAGTAAAAATATCAGTTTTTTAATTTTTTTAAGGTTTTTTTTTTATGTATATATATATTACTTTACCATAGAGTAGAGTAGTAGTATGTGTAGAATGCATTTAAACATATTTTGACTCCATATTTTCAATATAGTGAAAAATAGAGGTATCACCCAGATCAAATTATTACCTAGGGCCACTACTATTCCCCAATATAAATAATGATTTGGACCAGTGACTTAAATATATGGCTTCTAAGTTTGCAGATGACACAAAAATGGGCACCTCTGTAAGGAATTACTTTTAGCATTAGGGTAGAGTATATATAAGTTTTTACTCTGAGAATGATGGTACTGGAAAACCTTTGGGTGTGGTAGTTTGCCTTTGCATGTTTAGTTCATGTTTTATGTAATCTGGGTTATAAATGTTGCATGATGCATGTGAATTTGTAATGTCAAATTATCTATTTTAGTTTGATTGAGATGGTCTTAATAGAGGCCATTGTGGATTCTTGTTTCTATTTTTCTAAAAATTTATTTATACTAATATGCAAGTAGCATAAACTGCCTAAATAAATGTGTTTACAACTCCAATGCTTTTTAAAAATTTTGGACATTAATCTCTTTCAGTGTTTAAAATAAAAAACAATTTAAAAATAAAAAATACTATTAAAATGAACATGGCGCAAACACGTGCTAGAAAAATTTCAGCAGAGTTGTCAACTCAAATCTCTCATTTAGAATCTAAAAAAAAAATCCAGGCTTTGTCTACCTTTCTGTTACAAACGTAGACTTTATGGTTACAACCAAGTTACAACCATTTACTCCAATGTTTCTTGGAGCTAAAAGCCTGAAATTTAAAAAAAAAAAAAAAAAAATCTTAAAAACACTTTAGCAAAATACATCAGTGCAATACGATGCACATACCAGGTGCTTTCACCAGAGAAGGTTGTGTTTAAAGTGGTCTCTTTATTTTACCTGTACAAATTGTTTATTTTTAAGTTATTTTATATTTTTAAGTTTTTATATTGTTGGGTGATTGATTTGTTTGTATTATTAATAGTGGTATTCATTAATTTAATATTGAGGTGTGATTTCTTGAAGCTCAGTATTAGGTAAACAGCTAAAGGCTAGGGTGGGCCTAATCCTTAGGTTTTTATCAAGAATTTATAATATTCAGCCTAAGTGTACTTTTGTTTTGTTTTTTGTAAAGTTGGTTAATTTCTAGTGAAGATTATTTAATTTCTGGATTAATTCAGATATTTTAATTGGATTGTCTGACTGGCAGTAGGCCTACCCAGTTGTTCAGATTAGGCTTTCTGATAGTCCTAGGATATATTTTCAAAACCCTAGGCTAAACTAGGACTAAGGTTGTTTAATTTAGGATATTTGAGGTTAGATTGTTGCTTAGAGCTCTTGATTTAAAGTTAGGCCTTGTAACAATATAGTATAATTTCAATAGCTTTAAGTTAGGCCTTGTAACAATATAGTATAATTTTCAATAGCTTTAAGTTAGGCCTTTGTAATAATTTAACTTGAATAGCATATAATAATTTGAGTATGTATGTGGATTGTGACATTTGTGGGACTGTGAGAAGAGAACATGTTGGTGAATGTACTGTTTGTATCCTGAAAGCTGAACATGTGTTGATAAGAAAGGAGATTGAAAGGATAAGTGAGGATTTGGATGAGATGAAAAAGAATGAAAGGTCTGAGTCTTTGCAGCTAGAAGTAGATAGGCTTAGCAAATGGGTATCAGAGTTAAGAAGAGAGGGAAGTGTTAGGAAGAAGGTGGTTGGTAGTGATTCAGATGGGACTAGGAGCTCATGTAGGCAAGAAGTAGAGAGGGGGCAGGCTAATGGTAGGGGTATGGGGGTAAGTAGACCTAGTGACTCGCCTAGGCAGGAATTCAAGAGGGGGAGGGCTATAGAAGCAGATAGGACTGCAGATAGATGGAGTGTTGTAGAGAATAGGAGTAATAAAATTAGGATCGTGAGGGACACTAGACCTGTGACCTGCAGTAATAGGTTTAGCTGTCTTTCTGATGGGGAGGAATCTGAAGTGTCCAATTGTGACGTCGGGTTTCCCAAGAGGAAGACTGAGGCATTACTAATTGGAGACTCTCAGATACGATATTTAGATAGGACCTTTAGAAATACGGATAAAAGGAAACGAATGCGAGTATGTTACCCAGGTGCAAGAGTGAATGATATTGTGGACAGGATAGATAGAGAGATTGCAGATACGAATGTGAATGCAAGAGTGATTGTTCATGTTGGTACAAATGATATAGGTTATAGGTCAGAGGAACTGATAGCAAGCTATAGGAATTTGATTGAAAGACTGAAAGTAAGTGGTAGGAAATGTATAGTGTCAGGTATTTTACCTAGGTTGGGAGCAGGGCTAGAATGGAAAAGTAGGGCCTTTGGTGTAAATAAAAGGGTTAGGAATTTATGTTTAGCAGAGGATATTGGATTTTTAGATCACTGGGAAGAGTTTCAAGACAGGAATCTGTTTGCAAGAGATGGAGTGCATCTTAGTCGAGAGGGTGTACAGCTTCTGAGTTGCAGGATGGAGAGATGTCTGCCGGGAAACTAGGTAAGAATAGGGGTGAAGGGCATAATATTGGCACTGTTAGGTGTGGAGATGGTGATTTTAATATTGACGATGGGATTGGTGGTGGTATGAATAAAAATAGAGGTGCCTTACAATATGGGCCTATTAATAAAAATGGAGATATTACTTAGAAATCAAGATGTAAAGGATACATATAAGGACATGTTTAGTATGAAATGTTTTTACACAAATGCTCAGAGTCTTAGAAACAAAAAAGATGAGTTGATTAGTTACATTATAAAGGAGAATCTAGACATAATTTGCATTACTGAAGCATGGGTTAATGAGGCATTTTACGGAGACTCCCTACAGGAATATGAAATAGAAGGATACTCATTTTACCTATACCAACGTAGAGGAAGAAGTGGTGGAGGTGTAGCACTCTATGTTAAAAGCAATATTGAATCGTGTTAATAGCTGACATTAAAACAAATCAGGATGTGGAATCTGTGTGGGTAGATATTCTTATGTATAATAAATCATATAGGATAGGAGCATTTTATAGAGCTCCTGATCAGAGTCAAGTATTAGATGAAGAAATGGTGAAGGAAATCAAGGTAGCGTGTGAAAATAATGTAAAAGGAATAGTCATTATGGGTGATTTTAATTTTCCAGACATTGAGTGGAATACTTTGAGTAGTATGGTTAATAGAAGTTCAGTATTTGTAAATTGTATTCTATACAACTTTTTGAGTCAGATGGTCCAAGAACCAACAAGGCATGCAGCATTGTTAGATTTAATATTAACAAATGATGAAATGATGGTGAAATGATGTCGAAGTTGGGGAGACTTTAGGAGCTAGTGATCATTATATTATTAGATTTAACTGGAATGTGAGGTCTGGGCCCAAATTGCAAGTCAATAGGGAAAAGATATTAGATTTTAGAAATGGAGATTTTAGCAAATTCCGAGCAATGCTCAATGAAATTGACTGGGATAAGGAGTTTAATGGTCAAAATTGTTTCATCATGTGGGAATACTTCAAGCAAATATTGGCTAACATACAGTCTGTGTGTTTTAAAGATAAAACCATTAGGGTGGCAAATAGAAAACCTAATTGGTGGAGTAGAGAGATAAAAGAGAAAATCAGTGAAAAGCGTAGATGTTTTAAAATGTTCAAAGGTAGGAGAAGGGGGGAAGATTTGGAACATTATAAGAGAATTAGGAATGAACTTAACCAGTCAATAAGAAGAGCAAAGAGAATGGCAGAAATTAATTTGGCAAGAAATAGTAATAAAGACCTGAAAAAGTTTTTTAGCTTTTATAAATTTAAAAGCAAGGATAAGAAAATTGGCCCAATTAAAATTGATGGGAATTTAGTAAGTTCAGATAAGGAATTGGTTAATATTTTCAATGCTTATTTTGCATCAGTGTTTACTGAGGAAAGGTTGGATAGCAGTTTAGAGAGTAATAGTTCTAGTATGCATGTAATGAATAGGTGTACAACATTTCAAATTGAGTTAAATGAAATCGCATCCTTACTAGAACATATTGACCCAAATAAGGCAGCGGGTCCGGATGGTGTGTATGGTAGAATTCTAAAAGAGGGGAGTAGCAGTATTGCAAAGGCACTGTATTTGATTTTTAAGCGATCTATTGCTTTTGGAGAGGTACCTGAGGACTGGAAAACAGCATATGTGGTGCCCATTTTTAAAAAAGGTAGTAAGGAAGATTTAGGGAACTATAGGCCAGTTAGTTTAACATCTCTGGTTGTGAAAATTTTGGAAAAGTTACTGAAAAGTCATATAGAGAAGCATTTAGATGATAACAAGATACTATATAACTCCCAGCATGGCTTTAGAAAGGGTAGATCATGTCAGACAAATCTACTAGAATTTATGGAATATATTACTGAATGTATAGACAGGGGTGATCCAGTTGATGTCATATATTTAGACTTTAGCAAAGGCTTTTGATAAGGTACCCCATGTTAGGCTGATGCAAAAGTTGTCGCAGTATGGTATAGATGGAATGGTACACAATTGGATTAAAGAGTGGTTAAAGAACAGAAGGCAGTGTGTATTACTTAATGGTAATAAGTCATTATGGGAAACTGTGAAGAGTGGGGTACCACAAGGGTTCTGTGCTGGGACCACTTTTGTTCCTTATATATATAAATGATTTAGACAAAGGTCTTAAATGCAAGGTTTCTAAGTTTGCAGATGATACCAAAGTGGTTACCTCAGTAAGGAATAATGATGGATGCATAAAGCTTCAAGGTGATCTAGATAGACTTCTTGGTTGGGCAGAGAGGTGGCAAATGAACTTTAATAGTAAAAAATGTAAAGTTCTTCATGTAGGTTACTCAAATGAAGGATTTAATTATGAAATGAATGGGGAGTGGCTTGAGACTGTGGACCAAGAAAAGGATTTAGGTGTGATAATTAGCAGTAATCTGAAGGTGGGTGATCAATGTTTGGAAGCAAGGAATAAAGCTAATAAGATGTTAGGTATAATTAATCCGCAATGTAGTTTACAAGAGCAAAGAGGTTATAAGCAAACTATATAATAGCTATGTCAGGCCAGCATTAGAGTATTGTGCACAAGTTTGGGTTCCTCATTTAAGAAAAGACATAGATATGCTGGAGAGAGTACAACGTCGAGCAACAAGGATGATTTCTGGCTTTGAAAATAAGAGCTATGAAGAGAGGTTGAAGGAGTTAGGAATGTTCTCAGTTGAAAGGAGATTTCTCAGAGGGGATATGATACAAGTTTACAAAATATTTGCATCTGACAGTAATACAGAGATTGAAAAATACTTCATAGTGGACCATGGAAGAGTAACTAGAGGACATAACAAGAAAATTAAAAAGAAGCCATGCCATCTCGATCTAAGAAAATACTGTTTCAGTAATAGAGTTGTTAATTTTTGGAATGACTTGCCATGGGAGGTTGTTGACTGTGATTCTCTTGTCAAATTTAAAAAGGGGCTAGATAGATATATGGATGGTTTGGGTATTATATAGAATAATCTGACTAAGCCAAATTGGCGGGTATATATGAATTTTTGGATCAACAGATCAACCTATGACTAAGCCTAACGGCAGTTTTTTTTGTAGTGGGTGATGGTTCATTGAATATTGCATGTGTAATGGGGCTTAGTTTTTCTTTTATCTATGCATGACTATGCATGAATGAACTGATAACTGGGATGGGATAGACCTAGTCTTTCGTGCATGTATTAGTATTGTTATTATTTGTTTGGACTGGGACAGTCTCGATAGGCCCTTGTGGCTTCTAACTGTCTCTATTTTCCTATGTTCCTATGTTCCTATGATGCATTAGATAAGTATATATTTATAAAAATATATATTTATTATTTATCTTAGGTAAATTTTTTTCGAAGCAACCTGAACAACTAGGGACAAAATTAAAGACGGAAATATTTTAAAAAGGATGAATTTCAGTTTTCCTATTTTTTAAAGGGGGAATTCAAATCTCCATGAGAATTTTCGAACACATTCCTCTAAATTTACTTGATTTTGGGAATGAAACCTGCCAGAATAGCTCACTTTGTTTATAACTCTCAGTAATCGAGGAGCCATAGATTATTCAAATATTATTATTATTATACACTTATAATAATAATAATTTTTTTTTTGTGATGCATGCTGATGTAACACAAAGCTGAATGCCGGTCCTAAAACTCCTGAATAAGTATTAGGGGTTGTCAAGTAGGCTAACCACCCACTCACGTAAGAAAAATGAGTTACAGAAACCGCCTTGCAATCCAATGTGAACTTCACAGGAAATAAAGTAAAGTAAGTACATTGTGAAGGAGCCTTTTGGTTGTGGATACAAATTCAAATGCTTACTGAAAATGATGTAACTA
>SEYY01023330.1:27500-32500 GCA_009176605.1 Armadillidium nasatum
TAATAATAATAATAATAATAATAATTTTAATACTAATAATAATATTAATATAATAAATAATAATAATAATAATAAAATAAAATTTTATTAATAATATAATAATAATAATAAATAATAATAAATAATAAATAATAATAATAATAATAATATAAATAATATATAATAATAATAATAATAACAAAAAAAAAGCATTTTTGTGACGTCAAGAACTGGAAACTTTCGTGTTCTAAGGATTATTTTTTCCCTTGTAAAAATTAACCGCCCAATTTACACCTCTGCCTTAATTTATTATATATATATATATAATATATATATAAATATATATATATATATATATATATATATATATATATATATATATATATATATATATATATATATATATAGATAGAGAGAGAGAGAGAGAGAGAGAGAGAGAGAGAGAGAGAGAGAGATTCTTTTATTTAGGTTTTATCAAGAAGGAATCTTTAAGTATATCTTAATTGCTTTGAGAATTTATTTCCATTTTTTTTTTCCTTTTGCTTTATCTTCTGGAGAGAAAAAAAATCCTTTTCACTTTGCCTCCTCCTCCTCCTCCTTCCCCTCTCCCTATGGGGTTAATGTCCTTTCCTTTCTGTGTAGAATTGACCTGCAGTGCCCTTCTTTGTTGTTGTTTCACATCTCAGAGTTGACACTACCTTACAGAAAGATATGGTTCCCTTTTTGCAAAATAGGGATTGCAGAATACAGATCTTGATAAGCTTTCCAATGTTCTTTCAACCTTTCAAAAAATTACGTTAATTAAATAAAAATTATTTAAAATAATTTTTTAAAGTTCATGTGATCAAAGAATTTACAATTTGGGTGTCGTCCTTCTGATGGCTTAAGAGGTGAGGTGAGACGAACCCTGTACCAATCTACTTCGAAAGTGGCAACCTTCCTTAACCTACCTTATTAGTGACCTGCAAGTCCAAAAGTTCAATTAATATCTTAAAGGAATGAAATTATTAATCATATTACGTGTTACACCGAACATTTTGCTAGTTTAAAGGACTCTATTACCTTCCGTTTATTTGTAATCATCTTAAGTAGTATATACCCTTCCTTCATCCCCCCAAATGCAGGTCAGGTACCAGTCATTATTGACTAATACTAAAACATACATTTTGTTAACAATTCTTCTGTTAAGAAATCAATTTTTCTTTCTGAGTGATTTTCTTCACCGTTTAGGAAAACAAATTCTCTTTCTGGCATTACCAATCATGACAGAGATAAAATTCCCTTCCAGTGATAAACCTTCCTTTCTAAAAGCTCGCAACTTTTTCTCTTGATAAAATAAAATTAAATGACAAATCTCATGCAGATAACATTATTTGTTACCTCATTTTCACTCTTTTAAAGCAATTATATATATATATATATATATATATATATATATATATAATATATATATATATATATATATATATATATATATATATATATATATATATATATATATATATATATATATATATCTTATCTCATAGGACATAAGAGACACGCCTTTACGGTGAGTGAATTGATTACAATACAATGGTATGTAAATAATTCACATTCACATATGTATACCAAATAAATATACAATATTATTTACTTTATTATTATTGTTATTATTATTATTATTATTATTATTATTATTATTATTATTATTATTATTATTATTATAAGTAGTAGTAGTAGTAGTAGAAGTAGTAATAGTAGTGTAGTAGTAGTATTTATTGCTGTTATCATTATAGATTATCGTTATTGAACGGTTGAAAAAGAATGCTTACGTTTTTTCCAGAATACCTTTGCTGTTCTCCCCCTTCACCTCCCGCACCCCTCACCTCCCGCACCCCTCACCTCCCGGACCCCCTCACCTCCCAACCCTCCTCACCTCCCGATTTTTAATGACAGGTTCTGTCAAGAGGGATTTCCTTCTCTTTTAGTCAAGGTCATCCGTCGTCTGTCTCTTCTGTCATTAAGTACAGTTTTTTCCTCTCTTAATCCAGAAGAGCAAACAGAAACTTCATCTCAGGAACAAAATGAATAAATATATACTATATATATATATATATATATATATATATATATATATATATATAATATATATATATATATATATATATGGAAGACGTGAAGTAGCGGGAAGTGTTAAGGGATGATAATAAATTATATACGGGTAGAGATATATAAGAGAGAAGGATATAATATATATGAGTAATATATAATAGATGGAGTAGTTGATAATAGTATATATTATGAGTATATTATATATATATAGATAGATAAAGATATATATAGAGAGAAGAACAGAAAGGGTGAATAGCTTATAGTAGTAAATATTAGATAATATAATATAATAAATAGTATAAAGCTCTAATTTAGCGGGATTAGTGGTAGGGGATAAGGTAAGGGGTATAACCAGAGAAATGAGGGTGATAGTGATGAGGGTACTACATATGATATATAGATATATAATAGACCTACGATATACTACGTATGGAATATATATATATAGTAGATAGTATTGATCTATAGTATAGTAGTAGGAGAGTGGTGATAAGGGTATTTATTATATACCTAGTAGGTAATGACCTCATTTAGAATTATAATAAAATAGAACTATGGTTAAACGATAGACCTATATACATATACTATCCGTGCACACCAATAGGAAGCTAATAATATAATATAGTATTATTTTTTTTTTTTTAATAAATTTTTTTTTTTTTTTTTTTTTTTTTTTTTTTTTCACCTCGGAGTGGTGTCAAGTGCCTTTAAAAAAATAAAAGTTTCTTATAAAAATATTAACTGTTTTAAATTATAAGTATAAATATTGAACTTTAAAATAAAATTGAAAAATGATTGTATAAAGAAAATTTTATCAATGAACTGGAAAATTATTTTTAACTAATAGTTTTTGTGAGACACTGACTTATCAATACTATTGAATATACTAGGGAATGCTCATCTTTTTACACCACTACTATAGGCAAAATATAATATAGCCCCTATAATGACATATACATAATCCTCATAATATACTAATAACAGCAGGGAGACTAACTACCCCGTGCTATTCGCGACTAACCCTATAATAATAGATATTAAATATATAAATAAACCTAAAATACTATACGGCCGTATAATATAGTATGTATAAGAATAATAATGTGCTGACTAAGTAAAATCAGTACTAGCATAATTGCATTTATACATGAGGGGAATATAAATATCAATAATATATAATAATACAAGTAGTTGAGTCACAAGTGTTATGAATACATAAAATTTTTTTAACTAATAAAATTAATATTTTTATCTTGAATATTATTCTCTAGGTGCTGTGCGTGAAATTTTTGTTAGTGCTTTCCGAAAAATTGCTTGTGCTTGCAAATAATAAGATCATAAATACTCCAATTCAATTCTATATTTTTATTATTTATCATTATTATCATAATAATATAATAATAAAAACAAAGATAACAAAAAATAGTTGTCATAGCAACAACAACAACAAAAAAAAAAAAAAAAAAAAAAAAAAAAAAAAAATAAATAAATAAATAATCAAATAATAATTAATAAAATAATTATTAATAAAAAGGAAAGAAGAGAAGAACATACAGAATCCATAATAATAAAAATCAATTATAATAAAAATATTAATATAAAATTAATAATGATAAATACATAAATAATAATATAATAATAATAATAACATAATAATATCAATAATAATATAATAATAACTATAATAAATATTAATAATAAAATAATAAGGGGGATAAAATAATTAATAATAATAATAATAATACATATAATAATGATAATACATTAATTAATAATAATCAATATTACTAATAATAAAAAGAGAAGAACAATAAGAATAATGATATTAATAAATATAATAATACTATTATAAAAATAACATACAATACTAATAATAAATATAATGAAAAATAATCAAGTATAAATAATCCCAAACTAATATATAATCTAATATAATAATAATACATATAATATATAACTCATCTTTATGCAAGGATAGTACCCTTCCACATCAGTACAGCCAAAACAATTATGCCACTATGTAATTCTCTAATGTATCAGGGAACATAAGTAGCAGAACCACTTTTTGAATGGTGCGTCTTTAAGACCTATCGATGTATAACAGTTCTTATATAGAACATGAAACACGAAATGTAGAGATTAATGAAAAAAAATAGCAAAAATTTTACAATTTATATTTTCAATTTATGGTGTTACTAAATGCGACCACCCAAGCTATAATATTTTTTGATATAATCTTTATAACATGGAAAAAGAGTTATTACAATGATATTAATTATTACATTGAAATAGAGAGAGATTAGTGAATATATATATGAATAAACACAATAATACACTCTTACAGCATACATCACACAACTACACAACACTTAGCGACCTCAGCACTACACGACAGCGGTCAATCACACACACACGATCGCACACCTAGCAGTAATATAATTTCTATTATTATTATATATATATATTATTATTTATAGTATATATAATATTACTGAATATGATTACTGTAATTTATATATATACATATAGATTATAATATATGTTGTAATAAATATGATATATCATATATAATGGGAAGTGTATACCTTTACTCTAAGCATTAATTAAATAGTATATTACATAGTCTATATAATAGTATACTTATCAGATAATTGTAGTTTTAATATAATAGTATTATACTTAAGTATTAATTAAATAATATAACACTCAATATTAGTATAAGATAAGTACTGAATAATAATCAGTTTATGAGTAATTGAATATATAATAATTCTTTGTATCAAGCTAAAGTAGCTATATAACTATAAATTTAATATAGGTAAAGAAGTGATTATAGATAACTATTATCTGAGAATATTATTATATTATTATAGTTAATTAAGTATCAATGATGTAATAGTTAATAGTATATAGTATATGATTACAAT
>SEYY01023330.1:42500-72500 GCA_009176605.1 Armadillidium nasatum
AAATTTTATTATTATTATTATTATTATTATTATTATTATTATTATTATTATTGTTATTATTATTGTTATTGTTATTATTGTTATTGTTATATTGTTATTATTATTGTTATTGTTATTATTATTATTGTTTTATTGTTTTTTTTATTTTATTATTATTATAGGAAATTATTTTTTTTTATCGGTATCGGTATCGGCAAGTATCGGCATATTTTCCGATACTGTATCGGTATCGGCAAAATTTTTGTGTAAGAGTAAAGTATCGGTATCGGTATTTATTATAGTATCGGCAATATTTGGCATATTTTTAGGTATCGGTATCGGTATTATCGGCATATTTTTTTAGGTATCGGTATCGGTATCGGTAAAAATTTTGGTATCGCTCCATCCCTATTATTATTATTATTATTATTATTATTATTATTATTAATAATTATTATTATTAGGAATTGTGGCAACACCTGATGATATGGATGGGATTGCTCATTTTCCTAGAGGAACGCCTTCTGTAGGGGTGTCCTCTTCAAGTAGGACAAGAGAAGGAATGTCGAACGTTACTACCAAATTTCAGGTATATATAATAATAATAATAATAATAATAATAATAATAATAATAATAATAATAATAATAATAATAATAATAATAATAATAATAATAATAATAATAATAATAATAATAATAATAATAATAATAATAATAATAATAATAATAATAATAATAATAATTTTAATTGATATTAAATTACTCTAGTTTCTGGTGTGAAATTACAGAAGCAGATAGACACGCATACATGCGCGCGTGCCCACACACACACACACACACACACACACACACACATCTCCTGCTAGGGGTGTAAATAAAAACGATGGATGAGGGATGAAAATGTCAAAGATAAAATCTTTTTGTATTAATAAAGAGTCATGTCTTTGAATAACTTGTATTCATGATACTCATAAAAAATTCATAAAATAATAATAATAATGATAATAGTATTAATAATAATAATAATAATAATAATAATAATAATAATAATAATAATAATAGTAAAATAATGATAATAGTAATAATAATAAAAATATTATTTGCTTTCATAATAATAATAATAATAAAAATAAATTAAATAAAAATGAATGAATAAATAAATAAAGAGCTGAAAAACAAAATATGAACTAAATATTTTATAATGCAGTGATAAAATTTTGATTAATTTGCTGATGCATTGCTGAAATTAAGAATTAGAGGTGAAGAGAGGGATTGAGCTTCATGAAACCCAAAAAGTGGTGATGGGAAAAAACAAAAATAAAAATAACTTTATACCTTACAAAACATTTCTGGTTACGGTTTCTATTTAATTCTTTTCTCCCCAAAAATCTTTATTCCTTCAGATAAGAGTTCGTGTAGTAGAAGCAAGACAACTGTTGGGGGAAGACTTGAGTCCAGTTTGCAGAGTGTCTTTCAAGTCTAGAATACAACAGACGAGGATTCACAAGAGTACGATAAGCCCTTGGTTTGATCAACTCTTTTACTTTCATGACGAAGAATATCCCAAAGAATTCATGCAGCAGTATATCGAATTCAGAGTAAGTAAAAAGCAACTCTTAGAATTATTATCATAAATACTACTTATACTTTTATTACTATTATTATTACTACTACTGTGACTTCTAATCTACTTTAAATTAATATACAATAAAGTTAATATATTTTTTTATTTATATATTATATATATATATATATATATATATATATATATATATATATATATATATATATATATATATATATATATATATATATATATATATATATATATATATATTATATATATATATATATATATAATATATATATTATTTTTTAAATTTTAGAATTTTAAAACTAATTTTAATTAAATATTATTTAATATTAAAATATTAGATACTATTATTAAATATTACTTAATATTTTAATATTTTTTCCTTTATAGGTTTGCAATTCCCGCTTGTTAAGATCAAGTTCAGTAATTGGAGCTTTTAAGGTAATTGATATTGATATTAATAATAATAATAATATTAATTTTTAAATTAATATTAAAATTAAGATAATTAATATTAAAGTAATAGATAATAAAAATTTCCGTTAATTAAGCTTAAATTTAAATTAAGTTTACTATAAACACAAAAAAAATGTTTATAATTTTGTATTATTTTATTTTTTTAATGTAATTTTAATTTAATAATTAATAAACATAATTTTTAATTAATTTAATTACTTTTTAATTGTATTTACATAAGGTATTATAAACAAGAAGGTATAATTTATCTTTTTAATTTTAATTTTTTTTTAATTGATTAAAAATTTTTTTTTTTTAAATAATCTTTTTATTTTAAATTTTTTATATTTATATAAATTTTTTTATCTTTTTATAAAAATTATTAAATATATTATTTATTTATTTATTTTCTTTTAAACTTTTATTTCTGTAGTGTGAGGTGGGTCAGATTTATGACCAAGAAAACCACGCCATCACAAATAAATGGTTAGTTTTGGCCCACCCTGACGAGCCCACTCCAACAATTCAAGGTTCGTAAGGAACTGCTTCGAATCCTTCCTATCACCTACCCTAATAACCCCAAGAGTGGGGGAATACTTTGAACCCCCTTCCAATCCCTTTCTCCTCTCCTTTTTTTTTGTCACAACTTTTCTTTTATCATTTAATAGAGAAAATGTTTAATATAAAGTTAAAATTTTCTTTCCTAAATTAAGGAGGTATTATCATCCATTTCTCGAGTCTTTGCTTCCTTCTGAGGTAATTCAAATTACTCATAAAAATTAGTATTCGCCAGCTATAATGAACGCAATTACAGCTTAATATATTACTATATAATTTACTCTATTGGATACAAAAAAAAATTTATTACCACCGATTTAAATAATACTAATAATAATAATAATAATAATAATAATAATAATAATAATTTAATAATAATAATAAAAATAATAGCGTTAATAATAATAATAACAATAAAATAGTAATAATAATAAAAATAATAGCGTTAATAATAATAATAAAATAAAATAGTAATAATAATAAAAATAATAGCGTTAATAATAATAATAATAATAATAATAATAATAATAATAATAATAATAATAATAATAATAATAGTAATAATAATAATAAATTAGCTAAACACTTGTGACAGGTGTATAGCGCACACAAGTTCTCATACACAATTGTCTTTTCTCTTTTATTATTTTTTTTATAATTATTTTTAGTTTTAATTGTTTCTCATTGGTTGAATGAATAAATTGTATGAAAAGAGTTTTTTTGTTTTTGTTTTTGTTTTCTTTTCATTTGCAGATAAAAAGTATTTACTTGCTTTTCCTGTGTTCTTGCAGGTTATTTGAAGGTGAGTATCGTTGTGATGGGTCCTGGAGATGTTTGCCCATCAATCGAACCTAGTGTGGATGATAAAGATGACGTTGAAGCGAATTTGCTGTGGTCAGCAGGTGTCCATTTACAACCGGCGTCATTCAATCTTTCAGTTTATTGTGCCGAAAATCTTCCAAGAAGTAAGAAATGTTTCCACTGATCTTTTTATTATTGCATGAAGTTGGAATTGAAAATTTCTAGCAAGAAGTTGCTAGGAATTTTAATGTTTCCAGAATTATCTCATCATTAAAAATGAATTTTATAACTACTAGTTCTTTAACTGATTATAGTAGAGTGACTTTTCCTAAAATAATAAGTTTTGTTTTCATCATTAAAAAAAGTTAACATTATTTCGATTGAGTATTTTAACTTATGATGAAAGTGTGAATATAATGGTGAGTGTTTATATAATGAAAGTGTAAATAAAAAAAAATAAGATTTACAAGATTTTATTTAAAAAAATAAACAAATTTACTCCACACACGAAAACATTTGGTTTACATTTCGAAATTTCTATGGCAACTGCAGTTTTTATACTTCTGCATGTAAAACATATTAGTTTTTATCTTTATTTATTTATTTTTATTTTTATTTATTTATTTATTTATTTATTTATTTACTGGGATTTTGATTAATTTATTGAGATTTATGTAATTTAGTTTTTAACGAGTTATTTATTTATTGAGTTATTTATTTATTTATTTTTATTCATTTATTTATCTATCTATAAATTTATCTTTATTTACAATTTATTTATAATTTTTTCAATTTTTATTCATGCAATATTTTTATTATATTTATTTATTGACTTGGCATATTTATATATTAATGTACTTACCTTACCCCTTTAAAGTGGATTCGGGAACAATGCAGACGTTGAAAGAGGCTTTTGGGTTTGGAAAAGCTTCTAAAGAATTGGTCGATCCGTATGTGATAGCAAATTACGCTGGAAAAGAAGTCCAGACGAGAATCCATTACACAAACGACAGTCCTGAGTTTCGACAACAACTTCACCTTGGTTTTCTTTTTCCTTCGATGTGTAACAGTCTTAAATTAACACTGATGGATTGGTAAGCCTGGAGACAGGATTCTCTTATCTCCTTTTTATCTTTATCACGTGATATTAGCATTAAAAATATAGTTGTAGCATTTTATTTATTTATTTAAAAATTTTGTGTTAAGTTCAGATTTATGGCCAGAAAAGAACAAAAAACAATTATCGTGCTCCTTATAAGCACATCTTATAAATGGACAGTAGATAATTAATCATAAATCTTATATAAATCTCTATGTAATCTTAAATAAAGGCTAAATTTTTTGCAATATAAAAACAAAAGAATATTTTTTTCCTTAAAAAAATAAATAAATTTGCTTCACTGATCAGTTTTTTTAAACCTCTTAAAATTTCAGATTTTTGTTTAATTTTGAAAATAGTGAATAATATTTTTTTTTTAAATATATTTTATATTTATAGGGACAGAACAAGTAAAGATGATGTAATAGGAAAGGCCGTCATTCCAATAAGCTCGATCTCGGCTCCTGGAGAAGATGGTAAGGAACTTAAAAACTAACACTGAAAAAAATGTCCCAACGGATAGCAAAAAAATGTCACTGCCAATTTTTCAATAATATTGTTTGCAAAAATAAATTAGTAAAGCTACTTTCCTATAAACAATATGTCTTTTCGGCTCTGAAAATTTTTTTGGTGATATTTTTTGAGACAATTTTCTCAGTAATTAAAAGGTTTAAATAATTTTTTAAATAACGATTTAATATTTCTGTAATGTAATTGTAAAGAATGCAGGGGTTCGGAACCCTTTATTGCTTGTGGACACTCTGACTCCTAACTTTACGTATTTGGACCCCCATATACTCATATGTAATATTCCTACATTCAAATAATTATTTGTACATTGCAAAAATTGTCCTAAAGAATCGTTGGGACAGGTGGCAAAAATGTCAGTAAAATTTTCAATAGAGAAAAGACATGTTAAGCATAAAAAAGTCGCTTCACCGATTTATTTTCTAAGAAAATAACTGAAACAATTTGCTGACATTTTTTTCAACTTGTCCCAACGATTCGTTAGGACAGTTTTTTTGCAGTGTAGAATTTATATCCTACTCAGGGCTGAAGTAGGGAAATAATATTAGAAAATTAAAGTTTTTTATCTTCTGACACCAACTTTTCTCTAGGATTATAATCAACATTTGATCCTCCAAAACTATTACTTTTGTTCTGACACCACCTCTCCTTTCTAGGCTACCTCCCAACATTTGGTCCTTGTTATGTCCCTGTCTACGGTGCAAGAAGAGAATGGGAGATTTGGGACGGTAAAGACAAGACCCAAATGAACGAAGGCATTGAAGAAGGATGTTCATA
The DNA here is from genome assembly GCA_009176605.1 of Armadillidium nasatum. Classification (NCBI taxonomy): domain Eukaryota; kingdom Metazoa; phylum Arthropoda; class Malacostraca; order Isopoda; family Armadillidiidae; genus Armadillidium; species Armadillidium nasatum. Next base: position 48,294 of record SEYY01023330.1, read on the forward strand.
TAGAGGAAGGGTTTTGGTTTCACTTGAAACCAATGTTGGGAATTACTCCCCTGTTCCAACGTCCGATATGGATGACTCATCATTTAATAAAGTTCGGGTAAATAAAGTTCATCCAATAATAGAAAATAGGGGAAAATTTTTTTTTAAAATAAAATAATAAATAAAAAATTTATGTATATATATATAAATTTGTTAATATCATTTTTTTAATATTTATGCAAATATTTATTTTTAATAATAATAATATATATAAAATAATTTAATATAATAATAATATAATATAATAATAATAATAATAATAATAATATATAATAATATAATAAATAATAATATAATAATAATAAAATTATAATAATAATAATAATAATAATAATAATAATAATAATAATAATAATAATAATAATAATAATAATAATTGACAGACATTTAGATCTACAAGGAACTTTGTCCTTTGTGCCCATTTCACACACGCTTACCTACCTGAAGGAGGCTAACAGGTCTCTCGAGATTGAAGTTTCGATCGGCAATTTTGGAAACAAACTTGAACAATCGATTCTTCCATCACCTTCTTCTACTCATCCTTCGAATCCAGTCTTTGATGGATGCAGGTGAGAAAGAGTAACATTTAATAACGTTTAGTCACCCATGAAACATAATGGGTGCAATATATAATAAATTTTTGTCACCCTTGTAGCATAAAGGGTGTCTTGTTTTGGCATGAATTTTGTGTGAGGATTGAGAGCTCCAGATTTGCCCTTTATGATGATGCCTCTTTTCCAGTTAAGTCTGTTCTGTGGAATTACCTGTCATGGTCTAATTTACTTGTTGTACTTAATCTTCTCTTTAAAGCATTCGTCTTCGTCTCTCAACTGAAAGATATTTGTTAGGCTTGGGTTTGTTTTCACTTTATTATACAGTTGCTACATCTTTGAATTGGGTTCTGTTCCTGAATTGTGGTAACCTGTTAAAAACACACTCAAGCACGCACAGAGGGAAAGTTTATGTCCTACTCAGGGCTGAAGTAGGGGATACGAGATTAATGTAAAACACGCACTTCATCAAAATCTATATATATCTACATAATCATCTATCAAATGAGTAGATCAAACACCCTCATTTATATTAAAATATCCGGACATTAAGTTTACATCCGTATGCACAGGCCCAAAACATATTATCCGATACATTTCCCGATATAAGTGCTTGAAAAGTGCAATTTTAAAAGTCTTAAAATGTGAAGTGCAAATTACATTCAAACTCTGACTTAGACTAATTCCTCAGAGTCTTTTGTCCAATCCTGAAGCATTTATTCTAAGTGATACTCTTAGATTCGCTGGCCATACCTTGGAATTATAGTTCAATATTGTATATATATATATATATATATATATATATATATATATATATATATATATATATATATATATATATATATATATATATATATATATATATATATATATTAATATATAATATATATATATATATATATATATATATATATATATATATATATATATATATATATATATATATATATATATATATATATATATATATATATATATATTATATATATATATATATATATATATATATCCTTGGGTGGGCAAAAGCTGGAGGTCTACTAAATTCACCCGGAGTTTGGGAAAATAACTGAACCATACAAGGGCCAAATCAAAGACTGACATGTTCCGTTAGATTGCTTTTAATGTGCAAGTTAATGGCGATTGGAAAAATAAATATAGGGTGTGTGTTCAAGACTTCTAAGACCAGATTCATCGAGTAGAACAAAGAAAAGACGAGACTATATATATTATATATATATATATATATATATATATATATATATATATATATATATATATATATATATATATATATATATATATATATATATTATTTATAACATTTAAAATTTTTACTATTATTATTCATCGTTTATCTTTTTTTTTTTTTTTGCTTTTTTTTTAAAATTATACCTTTATATTGTTTATTTTTTATTCTTGTTATTTATCTTCATTCTTAAAATCTGAAAAAAAAATTATTTTTTTTCTTTAATTTTTACATTATATATATATTTTTTTTTTACCCAGGTACTATTTTCTTCCTTGGGGTGATTCATCTCCATTAATAATGGTGCAATGCCAGTGGGAAGATATTACTTATCGTCTAATGGCAAGCAACGCAATCTCAAAAATAGTCAAGGTTATAATAATAATAATAATAATAATAATAATAATAATAATAATAATAATAATAATAATAATAATAATAATAATAATAATAATAATAATAATAATAATAATAATAATAATAATAATAATAATAATAATAATAATAATAATAAATAAATAATGACGACAACAATTATTAATAATAATAATATTAATGATGATAATGATAATAATGATGAGAATAATAATTATAATAACAAACAATGACGACAACAATTGTTATTATTATTATTATTATTATTATTATTATTATTATTCGTTTAAAATTTTTTTTCCCATTTGTCTATTAGATTTCATTTTTTTGCTGAGTCAGTAATCGTCGAAATAAAAAGGGCGGAGTAACCTTCTTCCCAGATTATTAAGGAAAAATTTTCCTTCTTCTTCTTCTTATTATTATTATTATTAGTAGTAGTAGTAGTTCCCATAGTGTAAATATCAAAATTCTTCAATGTATGTATTTTGGTGTTAAAAAATTTCTTACTATTAATTATATTCACTCAGTTACCTATATAATTAAAGCTTACCTTTATTAAACTTTTCATCTAATTATTATTATTGTTATTATTATTATTATTATTATTATTATTATTATTATTATTATTATTATTATTATTATTATTATTATTATTATTATTATTATTTATTTTTTTTTTATTTTTATTATTTTTAGTTTTAGTTTTAGTTTGTTTAGTTTTTAGTTTTAGTTTTAGTTTTAGTTTTAGTTTTATTTTTATTTTTATTTTTATTTTTATTTTTTAGTTAGTTTTAGTTTTAGTTTTAGGTTTATTTTTTAGTTTTAGTTTTAGTTTTAGTTTTAGTTTTAGTTTTAGTTTTAGGTTTATTTTTTAGTTTTAGTTTTAGTTTTATTTTTTAGTTTTAGTTTTAGTTTTAGTTTTAGGTTTTAGGTTTTAGTTTTAGTTTTAGTTTTAGTTTTTAGTTTTAGTTTTATGATTATTTTTATGATTATTTTTATGATTATGATTATTTAATTCTAAATATAAGAACGTTTTTATCTTCAGGAAACTTCTTTCTCCCCCCACAGGAAACTCGTAAAAATTTAAGGTCTATTAAGCAATCGATGAAATCTGGAAAAGAAGAAGAAGAAGGAGGTAAAACCAGAATTTTATGTCAAGACGCATTGAAAACTTTAAACTTCTCTTGCAAGTGAGTTACTCTCTTTCTTTTACCTCAAAATAGGTGAGCTACTTTCTTCACTAAATTATAATTCACTATGATTATTATTATTATTATTATTATTATTATTATTATTATTATTATTATTATTATTATTATTATTATATATTATTATTATTATCATTATTATTATTATTATTATTATTATTATTATTTTTTTTATTATTATTATTATTATTATTATTATTATTATTATTATTATTATTATTATTATTATTATTATTATTATTATTATTATTATTATTATTATTATTATTATTATTATTATTATTATTATTATTATTATTATTATTATTATTATTTTTTTTTTTTTTTTTTTTATTTTATTATTATTATTATTATTATTATTATTATTATTATTATTATTATTATTATTATTATTATTATTATTATTATTATTATTATTATTATTATTATTATTATTATTATTATTATTATTATTATTATTATTATTATTATTATTATTATTATTATTATTATTATTATTATTATTATTAAAATTTCTTGGAAATTTTTAAAATTTATAGTAAAATTCTTCAGAATTTTTTTGTTTTTATTTTCTTTTCATAATAACTACTTTTAAAATCTTTCCTTATTGGAGAAAAAGTTTCGTGTTTTGAAATGTAATTTTTTAATATTTAAATTTCTTAAAATTCTTTCTTTAAAAGTTATTTTAAAATTATCTTCTTAAACTTAACTTTGAAATTCAGAGCCCCGTTACCGGAACCCGATCCAATTCGCCACGCTTTAACGTCTCTAGACACCGCCCTTCGAAAAAAAAGAATTCTCGCCCTCAAAAAAATATGCAAAGATTCTTCTTCATTAATCTCAGAGAGTGCAGAAACAATCGTCGATGAACTACAGATAATCATTGATAAACTGGAAGATTTGGCTCTAGAGGTGAGTCAAAATAATAAATGTAAGTAATACTGTTTTGAGTGATGTATCGAGTGGTGCGTTGGGTTGGCCGAGCATTCCGTCTTCCCTTACCACACAGCACCAAGACGTTGAAATTGGATGTTTCTCCACACCTCATGACATCAACCCTAGTGGAGCGTCACATTTCAAGCATTAGTTTTTGTGGGTTTGATTGATATAGCTTGATATCTTACCACTTATGAAATGGGGAATGACACTTATCGAGAATCAAGATGTGGGTGTTATGTTCTGCGAATAATTGAGTAAAAGAACTAAGATTCTAAGAATGATAATTATATAAGGAGAATCATCTGTTCAAGAATTTGCGCGAGAAAATTCGATTTAATACCGATAGCTTTTATTTTAAATTATTTTTTACCACTCTTGCTGTTTTGCAACCTGTTTAAGTCGTGTAAGGTCAAAGGTTAGGGGTGCGGTTTTTTCACACTGAAAGTTTAAAACTAAAAGAATATTAATTTTAATTTAGTAGAAATATGACATAATATGCTCAACCGACCTACGCGAAATGCACAGGGAAAATTTAAAAAGTTTAATTTGAAACCTTGAAATCTAGCACACGTACGATGGAACTTTTTGTCAGCAGGAAAATTTTTTTTTTCTATTTCGTGTCCGACACAATCTTCCGAACGATAATTTATATAAGACGAACTGTCATGTGAGCATACGAGGTTAGGCATGGCAAAGTAGACTGAGCATCATGAACAGTCTATCAAGTAATTGTATCTCGGTTTTGTTAGTCTAATTGCTTATAACTTTTGTAATTTACTCCTAAATTTGTCGTACTTGAAAATTTCGAATCATTTTGTGATTTCGGTTAATGATTATGTGTAAATTTATCACTTGTGCCAATGTTCTTTATTGAAATGTTAATAACAGAAAATTGTGACCTAAAACACTTATTCTGAAATTTAATTTTCAAACTTGTAAATTAAAATTTATTTTTTGTAAATTTGATTGCTATAAGTAAAATTAAATCATGTTTTAAAAATTTACTTCATATATTGATTTTATTTATTATTATTATTATAGGATTTTATTATTTTTTTATTATTTTTATTATTTTTAATATTTTTATTACTTTTTATTATTATTTTTATTATTTCAATTATTATTTTTATTATTTTTATTATTTTTTTTTATTTTTATTTATTTTAGCCCCAGAATAGTATACCTGACATATTTTTGTGGCTTATGAGTGGAACGGAACGTCTTGCCTTCGCTCGTGTGCCAGCCCAAAAAATACTCTTCGCTTTCGAGCCAGATTGGTCGGGAGAGATTGCAGGACATTTCACCTCTTTCCCTTTGAGGTATCCTGGTATGTAGCTTGGCTTTAAGTTGTCCGTCTATTGGCAGGGTGGGAGAATTTTTTTTAAAATTCTTTTTTCGTATATAAAAAAAGTAATATATATATATATATATATATATATATATATATATATATATATATATATATATATATATATATATATATATATATATATATATATATATATATATATATATTATATATATATTTTATTTTTTTTTTTTTTTTTTTTTTTTTATTTTTTATTTATTATTTATATTATTATTATTATTATTATTATTATTATTATTATTATTATTATTATTATTATTATTATTATTATTATTATTATTATTATTATTATTATTATTATTATCATCATCATTATCAATCATTATTATTATTATTATCATTATTATTATTATTATTATTATTATTATTAGATGACAGCAGCGGATTACAGGTTGGAGGAGTGGTGAGAGCGTCCCTCTGGCTCGGAAGGGAAGAAGACCTCCGTCAGTGGTGGGACGTGAGAGCTGACCTTCAACTCACTGTCTACGCAGAAACTTTTGAAAATCAAGTTAGTTCAAAATTATAAAATTCAAAAATTTGTTCAAGATTTCTTTACACACTTTTCCTATATTGATTTTTTTTTTTATATTTATATTTACTTTTTATCTATTCTATCCATTTATCTATTTAACTCTCTCTCTCTCTCTCTCTCTCTCTCTCTCTCTCTCTCTCTCTCTCTCTCTCTCTCTCTCTCTCTCTCTCTCTCTCTCTCTCTCTCTCTCTCTCTCTCTCTCTCTCTCTCTCTCTCTCTCTCTCTCTCTCTCTCTCTCTCTCTCTCCTTTTTTTAAATATCTATCTTTTCTTACTTATTTAGCTTTATATATCTTTAATGTTTTATTATTTTTATTATTTCTTTACTGATATTTGCATATATTTATTATTATTTTATTATTATAATTTATTATTATTATTTTTATTATTTTTATTTTTTCCATAAGTTCTTTTTACTATTAATATTAAAAAAACATTCTTCAATCTTTAATAATTAAAGTCTTCATTTGTACTTCACACTCTCTCTCAAACCATTTTTTTTTTTCTTAATTTCTCGTTATTCTGCAGGTAGTGTCAGCCCCTGGGACCGGAAAGTGGACAAATAAGGGAGCTCTAATGAGACGTCCCCCATTCTCTGACGCAGACGGTCTTAAAGAACTTCCAAAAGACATGTTTGTTCCTTCCACAGACTGGAAGTTCCAGGGGGACTGGTTCATTGATCCTGACCCAAGGTCAATATTTAATTATTATTATTATTTTATTTATCTATTTAACTATGTATATTTTTCTATTATCTATTTATCTATCTTTATTTATATATTTATTTATCCATCTTTCTATTTATCTATTAATTTATTTACTTATCTATTTATCTATCTAGCTATTTATCTATCTTTATCTCTTTATTTTTCTATTTATTTATATATTTATTTATTTGCATATTTTTATATTTATCCATCTTTATTTATTTATCCAACTATTTATCTATTTATTTATATTTATTTATATATTTTTATATTCATCCACCTATTTATCTTTATCTTTATTCAATTTTCTATTTATCTATATATATTTATAAATATTTATCTATTATCTATTTTATTTATCTATCTACTTATCTATCTATCTATTTATTTATCTATCTACCTATTTATCTATATATTTATTTATTTTTTTATTTCAGCATAAAATATTCCATGGATTCTGGTCACACAATTTATTGTGAGGAAGTTTTCGAGCAACAAGCAAGAGTGCCAGGCGGCACTTGGCTCGATGCCCCAAATACATGGACCGATGCCAGAGGGGATCCTGCAACTCCCAGAGATCAAATTGAATGTCCGGTTGGATGGCAATGGAGAGATCTTTGGGCTGTAAGTAATATTACTGTTTAATAATAATAATAATAATAATAATAATAATAATAATAATAATAATTAATTAATAATAAATAATAATAATAATAATAATAATAATAATAATTTTAAAAAATTAAAAATTGTATAGAAAATAACTTAATAATAATATAAGAAACAATAATAATAATAATAATAATAACTATAATTATAATAATAATAATAATTATAACAATAATAATATTTTTTTTAAATGACCATGGCAGACGGACCTTCAAAGGGCGGTGGACTGCGAAGGTTGGGAATATACGGTCCAGAAGGGAATCACAGGTTGGTCACCACAGGAGAAGCTTTACCATGTCCTGAGACGCCGTCGGTGGATGAGAGAGAGACATAGAGTTGGCAAAGTTGAAAAGGTAATCCAATAAATAAATAAATATTTTAAAAGAATTTTTTTTTTAGTACAAAGCTCCATATCCCGCATGATGCAGGGTGGTGTCGACTGCAGAAATATTCATATTCCTGCAACAAAATGTGAGAAGAAAGAAAAAAACTGGTTAAAAAGGGTTCCCAGCTTCTAGAACCATATATATATATATATATATATATATATATATATATATATATATATATATATATATATATATATATATATATATATATATATATATATATATATATATATATATATATATATATATATATATATATATATATATATATATATATATATATATATATATATATATATATATATATATATATATATATATATATATATATATATATATATATATATATATATATTTTAATAAATATAATTTTAAATATTTAATTAATAAAATTATTTAATTATTTTAAATTTTTAAATATTTTAATATTTATTTTTTAATATATAATTTTATATAATTATTTATTAACTTAATTTATTAAATTAATCAGTTTTAAAAATAAATAAATAAGTAATTAATAGAATAAAAGATAAATTAAAATTTAAGAATTGGTTTAAGAAAATAATTTGAGTTAAAATTTAAATTTAAATTTAAATTTGTAATAAGGATAAATTTATTTAAAAATTTTGGTTTCCAATTAAAAAGTTCTCAAATAAAAATTTCGTATTTTAAATTATGAAAAAAAGTTGCTTTATTTGAATATAATTTAATTTAAAATTATAATTTATATTTATTTTTGAACATTTTAAGTTTCTATTGAATTTTATAATTTATTTTGAAATTTTTGTTAACAATATTTTTCCTTATTTAATTTTTCTTATTAAATTATAATTTTGACCATTTTTTATTTTGAAGACATTTTTGTCAAAAGACGGGTGGGAATACGCTACCCTCTTCAGCCGGAGGTTCCATGCCCGAGAAAGGGGGATAGATATTGTCCGAAGAAGGCGATGGAGAAGAAAATTAGTCCCTGCAGAACACGGGATTCCAACAACGCCCAGAATTATGGTTATGACAGATAACAAAGGTATTTTTTTGAAAAATATATATTTTGATTCGTGGAAAAAGTTATGATACAAAAAAAGTAAAATAAAATAAAAAAAAATAAAAAAAATATTAATAAAAATATTATTAAAGATTTGTTAAAGAAGATTGTTAAGAAAAATTTTAAAGATTCAAACAAAGGATATTTAAAAAAGATTACTCATATGATCTTCATTTCTTCATTTAAAAAAAAAAAAAAAAAATTAATTTTCAATTTTAATGAACTACAGATGTTAAGGAATCGGTGGTACAGATCACGTGTCCAAGGCAGTACGTAGTGAGTACCGAGATTCATTTGTACCAACTAAGAGCTCACATTTACCAAGCAAGAGATCTCGCAGCAGGAGATAAATCAGGCCTCTCAGGTGATCCAAATTTTTTTTTTAACTAACATTTGGAAATTAGAATTTTGAAAAATTTATAATTTTTAAATTATTTAGTATATAATTTATTAAATGAAGTTTAATAATTTTTTATAATTTATTCGAAAATCTTTCTTTATAATAATAAATAAACCAGGGAAGAAATTGAAGAGTTTTCCCTCATTACTCATTAAATTATTTTGTGTATAATTATAATTTTATTATTATTATTATTATTATTATTATTATTATTATTATTATTATTATCTGTTACCTTTATTTTTGTTGTTGCTGCTGCTGCTGTTTATTATTTTTTTTATTGTTATTGTTAGTTGAATTATTATTATTATTATTATTATTATTATTATTATTATTATTATTATTATTATTATTATTATTATTATTATTATTATTTCAGTTGCTGTTTATTTTTATTATTATTATTGCTGTTGATGTAGCAGGTATTGTTAAAATAATTTTTGATCTATAGGAAAGTAACTCATTTTATTTATTTTCTTCATTTTTTACTCTGTGTCTTTCTATGTTAAAAACAGATCCTTACGCCGTCGTCAGTTTCTGTGGCAGTACTCAACAAACGGAGAAACAGGGACAAACTTTATGCCCGACTTGGGATCAGACTTTAGTCTTTGACGAAATCAGAATATCAGGTCCAATTATTCCTCCTAATGAAATGTGTTCCCCACCTTCTGTTGTTGTAGAAATTTACGACTGGGACCACAGGGTATGAACTAATTTTACATCAATGTAATACCACAATATATATATATATATATATATATATATATATATATATATATATATATATATATATATATATATATATATATATATATATATATATATATATATATATATATATATATATATATATATATATATATATATATATATATATATATATATATATATATATATATATATATATATATATATATATATATATATATATATATATATATATATATATATATATATATATATATATATATATATATATATATATATATATATATATATATATATATATATATATATATATATATATATATATATATATATATATATATATATATATATATATATATATATATATATATATATATATATATATATATATATATATATATATATATATATATATATATATATATATATATATATATATAGTACATTGTTTATACTGTGGTAATACTAAAAAGAAGCTTTAGCCACTTTTAATTCAAGATTTCCATGAAATACTGCAAGAAGATCTCATGTTACGATTGATGTAGTCTTTTAAGAGAGTTTATGTTCCCCCACAGGGTGAACCTGACTTCTTAGGTAGAGTTATCTGTGAACCTCATGCCAACGATTTGGAAAAGGGCTACAAACCCCCTAAGCTTCAGTGGTATCAGTTGACAAGGGGAGGAACTAACTACGGTAAGAATTTTTTAATAACAATTATATATTGTAAAGTTCTAAAGAGAGTTTTTTTTCTAGTGATCTAACCCGAGACTTTCGCATCACAAACCTGTCATGTTATCACATACTTTTTAACCTGTTTAGAAGAGTAAGAAAATATTAGAGGTGGTAGGGAGAAGGGATGAAAAGGGAATGAGATGGAAAGGACAGCTTCTAAAATTGTTTTAATCTCCAAATAGTGAAGGAAGAGAACATATTCTTATTATGTATTTATATACAGAACATTCATTTTCTCTTAAATGAAACACAAGAAGATATTAATTCCGAAATTAACGATTCCAGGGTAGGGGATAGGAATGTTTTCCTTTCACACCTCACCAGACCCAACATCCATACCACTCAATTTCTCAATTTATTTTTAATTGTTTTAAATTGATTTAAAAAGCAATTCTTTAATTATTTATAATTAATTAAATTACAATATTTTTTTCTGTAGGTGAAATTTTAGCTACTTTTGAATTATTTCTGAAGGATCCTATGGAGGAACTGCCTATGCCTCCGCCATCGAAGGGCGACACTTTTATGCTTCCCTTCGGTATCAGACCCGTCCTGCAGAAGACGAGGATTGAAGTAGGTCATTCTTCGTCTTTTATTTAAAATGGATTTTTATTATTATTATTATTATTATTATTATTATTATTATTATTATTATTATTATTATTATTATTATTATTATTATTATTATTATTATTATTATTATTATTATTATTATTATTATTATTATTATTATTAATTTTTATTTTTATCTTTTTTTTATTACTAAGGTTCTCTGCTGGGGGATAAGGAACATGTCAACGTTCGACCTGCAGTCGGTGACGAGACCTTCGATCGAGTTCGAGTGTGGAGGTCAAGAGGTCAAATCCTCAATTATGAACAATTCGAGACAAAATCCAAACTTTGACAATCCACATCTCTATTTTGATGTGGTATGAACTCCCTCTTAAAGTTTAGGCTCCTTATTCATTATCATTATTATTATTATTATTATTATTATTATTATTATTATTATTATTATTATTATTATTATTATTATTATTATTATTATTATTATTATTATTATTATTATTATTATTATTATTATTATTATTATTATTATTTTGCATAATTATTATAATTATTATTATTATTATTATTATTATTATTATTATTATTAGGAATTGCCAAAGGAAGAGTTGTACATGCCACCATTAACACTGCCGGATCTTTGATCACCGATCGTTTGGTAGTAAACCAATGGTAGCTTCGTCAGTCGTCTCCAACCTCCACAAATACACTGTCGAACCTAAAACTGCGAGGTAAAAATATATTTATTCTCAGGTAGAAGGAAAGATTTAAGTTCTCAAGCTTGGTATGTCAGGTATAAGAGTAAATCCTTGATGAAAAAATAAGGGTGAGACCTTGACGAAAAATAAAAGAGAATCATTGGTGAAAAGTAAAGGTGGAACATTGGTGAAAAAATAAGAATGGATCCTTTATGAATGGAGGGTTAAAAGTTTATTAATAAAAAGTATAGAAAGAGTTGGTGATAAAAGAAAGCCTTGAGGAACTCTATTATTTATAGATTTTAAGGATTATCAGTGACAGTCTATTATATTTAGTATAAAATAACCGAAAAGAAAATTACATGGAGAAGGATAGATACTGATAGTTTTTGTCAGAAATAAAATTTAAAAAAATAAAATAAATAAACAATTATTTCTGTTGAAATACATTAGTAAAAAGAGTAACCAAGGTTCAAGCAAAGTTTGCATTTTCTGAAGCAATATATATATATATATATATATATATATATATATATATATATATATATATATATATATATATATATATATATATATATATATATATATATATATATATATATATATATATATATATATATATCACTTTTCCATAAAAATTTGTGAAATTTAACTTTTATAGTATTGCTTTTAACAGTTTATTAGTATTTACAGCAATGGTAGTATAATAATAGTACAGTAATAGTAATAGAATCATCAGCAGACCTAGGAAACTAGGTATTAATTGTAATTTACTCCCTTACTATTATTGCACTTAGTATTTTTTTTTTCTGCAGGAAGCGCGCTGTTCTTGTTCAATCTCAAAGTATAATTAGCAGAGGAAAAGGTCGCGACAAGGTAAAGAAATTTTAATTTTTTTTTTTTTTTTTTTTTTTTTTTTTTTTTTTTTAACCAAGTTTGGAAATAGTTTTTAGAGGATCATTTTGAAATCAATTAATTTTAGAGTAGTTGATTATATTCTCAATTCTTTCTCATTTTCACTTTACTTTTTTCTTATTTTACTCCTCCTTTACGCTTTTTCTCTTATTTTCATATTTTCACTCTCTCACTCACTCTACCTGTCACTCTCTCTTTCATTCTCTCTCCTTCACTCTCTCTCCTTCACTCTCTTTCTCTCTCACTCTCTCTCTGTCTCTTTCTTCCCTCTCTTTTTTTTTATCATTTCAAATTTTCTTTCGTTTTTTTACATTTTTCTGTTCCTTTTTCGTTATTAAAATCTTTCTTTCTTCCATTTCACTCTTTCAAATCTAGTTCAGTTTCTTTTCATTAATGTGGTAATCAGTGTTCCGTGTTTTTTTTTTTAATAATAATAATAATAATAATAATAATAATAATAATAATAATAATAATAATAATAATAATAATAATAATTGTTTTTGTGAAGTTATTTGAAATATTTTTATTTAAATAACCCTTTATGTAGTAACATCATTACTACTTCATTGTTTAGACTAGAATTTGATTAACAGCTTATAGTTAAATCCAATGGTTTTAGAAATTAGAGTAGACGATAATGGTACATGGTAAAAATTGAATTTATTAAAAAGTTTAAGTAAGTATATTGTTCGACTTGAACATTTATTGTATAAAGTTTCTTTTGTAAGATATTGGTAGTTTAGTATGTATGCAAATTACCACACAACTAATATTCTATATAAGCAAACCCTAATATATATATATATATATATATATATATTATATATATATATATATATATATATATATATATATATATATATATATATATATATATATATATATATATATATATATATATATATAATATATATATATATATATATATATATATATATATATATATATATATATATATATATATATATATATACTTGCAGAGGTGGGCATCCGCAATTTTTTGGCAATTCGCAATTTCGCAAACTTTGTTGGGCATTTATATCGCAATTCACTTATTTAATATATATATATATATATATATATATATATATATATATATATATATATATATATATATATATATATATATATATATATATATATATATATATAATAAGTCCTGCTTCGTCTGTTCGCTATTGTAATTCCGCTATCGCAATTCTGCAAATAAATTTTTTTTGTCCGCTAATGAAGTCCGCAACAGTCCGCTAACCCTTTTTGGGAGTTAAACATATTTCCAAGAAAATTATCTTACAATTAAATTGAAATTATATATTCAATTTATATATTTTAATATTTTTTATATATGTTTTATAACCATTGGTTATATATATATATATATATATATATATATATATATATATATATATATATATATATATATATATATATATATATATATATATATATATATATATATTATGTGTTTTAAAGTACAATATGGTTTTATTGGAATTTAATCAATTTATGTAATAATAGAAAGTATTTAGTAATACATGATTATCATTTATTACAGAATCTGACCTAACAACCTATTATTGCATAATCTAACCTAACCTAATTAATATTTGCATCAAAATCTCTCCTAAAGACGGAAATAATGGAAAAAGATTCCAGTGAGGAAAAGAAAATTCACGATGTATGAATGTTTTATTAAAATTTATCCATGAAAAGAAGTATCTGTAGATAGCAACTCGAAATACGATGATAAAAATAATAATAAATTTTCGGTTTAGATTTGCGAATATTTATTTTCAACGGAAGGTAAATTCATATTATATTTTTACGCGCGTGTGCAATCAGCTGTTTACCATTTACATATATATATATATAGTAAGCGTCCAGCTGATAGATCGAGGGTGTAATGTCGTCTGCAGCCAGATGGCTCAGCCAATCAGCCTGTTTTAAAAAACAATAAATCTTGCCACTTATTTCTTTGATTTGGGATGATTTTTAATAGTTTAAATTATATAATTATTCGTGTAATTATGATGATTTATTAATTATATAATTTTACGTATAATCATTAAGAAACCATCAGTAAAAAAAAAAAATTTAAAAGATCCCAAAATAATTACACGTTTAAAAGGATGAAAAAATACGATCGAATGGCAAGAAAATTCATTCACATTTCTCATTTAGGCGATGTTTAAAGTTTAATTAAAAGAAATTTTAGCTCAGATTTTTCCAAGAAAATTCAGTGAATTAATCAATTCGACTTTTCGGTTTAATTTGTATCACATAATGTGTAAAAGGCAATAAAAGCAATTGGAGGATTGATTTATATAATTTTAAGCAATACCGCATTTAAAACAGTTTTAAACAAAAAATTTATTTTCAAAGGAGTAACCTAAACGCGTTTGATATTAAAATAGATCAATTTCATAAAGTATGAGACAGGAGTAAAAAAAAAAAAACTACTGATGCCTAAGTATTTCTCGTCTTCTATCGTTGATTCCTTAAGCACTGGACATGATAGGAAGGGATGTAAACAAATAAATAAAGGAAGTGTGTTCCAGACTTTACCAGTAAAGTATTGGTAAGATTGAGCATAACGGTTAAGTCTTGGGTCTGAGAGTTTGGACAGAGAGAGGATGAGACTGTGTAGAAAGGTGTCGCATGAGCTTTTCTCAATGAAAGGGGTATGCAACGAGAGAGTTCAGAAGAGCAGTGTCCATTGTAATAGCGATAGTATAGGGGGAGTGACGCTACAATTCTATAGGCAGAAAGAGATTGTAGAGCGAGAGAGCTGATGTGACGAAAAGCCCTAGCCTTCACCTTCCCAAGAAGAGATGTATATATATAATGTCAAATTTTGTTATGCATGTGTTTCGAAAGGCCAGTGATGCCCATAATACGAATTTGAATGTTAGAGCCTGTCGAAAGGTGTGTGACAAATTATTAACAATTGAATAAAAAAAAAGTGGTACGATATGAACCTTACTCTCGCTATTTACGGGGAGTTTTTTAAGGAAATATAAATTCAAATTAAACTATATTTGAAAGTGAAAGATTATAATGGCCACAAAGGTACGTGTGATTTATTTATATTTTTTAGTTGGAAACCAATGGCTGGTCTAAATTTTGATGCAAAATTTGGGACAATATATATCAGAAATTTGGATTTTTGAACAATTTCAGTAAGTGCCTAAAATTTCTAGGGGGGAGAGGCCACCCTCTAGTTACGCTTATGGCTGAGGGAAACTCAAAAATCGAAGTTTCTCCACACTTTCAAGAATATTCTTAAATTTTGGAAAATTGCGATAGCGGACTATAAATTTTTGGCATTCCGCAATTTTTTGTTAGTCCGCTATTGCGAAATTGTGGACTTAAATTGCGGATTGCCCACCTCTATAAACTTGTAAATAAGTCTGTTTTAATCAAAAAAATCCTATGTTTTCCTCTGTACTAGGTTAATTCAAAACTGATATATTTATATGTAGTAATAATTTAAAATAGTGAAATTATATTAGGATAATATGTAATATCAGTATTACAGTATATTAATATAATAATAATGTATTCGTTATGAATGCATTGACCATTTGCATCAATTTTGTCAATTTCAATTACTCAAAAAATTAATAAAACGTTAAACTATCAAATGTATCACATAGGATAGAGCAATTGATTCAAGTTCTTGACCGCGCCGATTCGATCCCACTTGCGAATCCTAAAAAATAAAAAAAAATAAAAAAACTAATAGTTTTAAAATTAGATTGAACAAGTAAATCCCGAATAGAAAGTTAATTAAATTAGCTCCTAAATTATTAAAACGCAATATTTTTTAGCAATCTTTAGTTAATTTTTAGAAAATTAAAAAACAAAATATTTTTACTAAAAAACATATTTTTAGAAAGAAACTTTAATAATCGAAAATCGAAAAAAATATATTTTAAATATTCTAAATTTATTTATGTATTTTATTTTTTAAAATAAAAACGAAGCAATAATATTTCATTTCATATTACATATAGCAAAAAGGTTTAAAAAAATAAATAAATTGCATGCAATATGTCGCACAAAAAGATTTTTAAAATATTTAATTAAACTTTTTCACATGTTCTTAAAAATAGATTAGCATAAATAGTTTCTCGTAGCACACAATTAGACATTTTAAAGCATAAGAAGCATGAATTTAGAGAATTATCTTCAGTAGATAGAAAAAGTTAGTTTTTAATATTTGTAAAAAGAAAAAAATTCAACAATGGTGTTACCAATTTAGAACTCTAAAAAACACTTAACACATTTGTGGACTAACATTTGCTGTAGATAAGCTTCAAAAAACAAATTAGCTTTATAATAAGTAGTTTTAATTGCTGTATTTATGCTAAATGTTTTATAATTGTGGTTCATCATTAGTTAATCCTGATTTAATAGTTTGGTAAGACAATTTTGTGCTACTCACTAACCTAATTTAGTCATTTTCTGCCTATTGTACATATTTCTAACATACTAAAGTCAGTCACAAAATTTTTTTTCTACAAGTTATTTTCTTATTAGAAAAAAAAGTTGATTTGTAAGGAAGTATGTCTACCGCAAATGTAATTTCATGATTATATAAAATTTTAAATAAAAAAAATTTTGTATCTATATATTTTTTTTGCTTTATCAATAAAAAAAGATTTTTTCCTATTCGTGATTGTTTTTTTAAAAAGTTTTTTCTTACGTCTTCACCTTTATACTCACAGCATGATATGAAGAGCTCGCAATTAAGTCTTTTATCTACGACACTGTCGTCAAATGAGGTTAGTTGAACTTTCACGCTGAGGTGAATTGGCTTTTATAATATTTTCGATGCTACTATAGTATTCAGCTACATACAAATGCATGGCACACGAACATATTTGTAAGAGAGTAGTTTCTTTTCCCGTACAGCCGACTTGTGAGTGGTGATAATAATACTCGCAGGTGGGGAAGGTACAGGAGGCAAAGCCTCCCTTATATATATGTTTGTGTGCCATACATTTGCATGCAGACCTAGCATACTATAGTATCACTATATTTTCTGCATTATTATAGTTATACTTTTTTTGTGTGTTTTTGTCTGTTTTAGGGCTTGTAAGTGTGACATATTTTTTAACATAAGTATCATATTTTTTTCCTTCTTTTATAACAGCCAGGTGTAATTGATAGTCAAATTGATTGGTGGTCCAAATATTATGCTTCTGCAAATGATCTCGTAAAATGTGGAAATTATTTAAAGAAAGGGTAAGTGGACCTTTAACTTTTTGTGCTGAATTTGCAAATTAAGATTTTTCACACAATTCCGACAGACAAACATTTAAGAAATTAGACTTAATTTTTCTAATCATATGTTCGGATTTTTTAGAAATTACAAACAAAAATAAATAAATAAATAAAAAAAAAATAAATGAAATTTTTTAGTTTTCAATTTTCATATTTCTGGAACTCCGAACATATCGTAACGAAAGTCAAAATTTATTTTAAATATTATTTCACTAACATATAATTAATTTTAAATTAAAATTTTTTGCATAAAACATCAGTCATTTTTTATAATTTTTTTATTTTTATTATTTTATTAATTATTTCGTTTTATTTTTATCTTATTTATTTTATTTATTTATTATTTTTATTATTTCATTCATTTATTAATTTGGAACTACAGATATTAAACGTTTCTTAGTTTTTAATTTAAGTTTTGTTTTTAATATTTTTGCATTTAATTTAATTTTTTTAATTTAATTTTTGTTCTAATATTTTTGTATTAATTTAATTTTTGGTTTTTAATTGTAATATGTTTTTAATATTTTCCTATTTAAATTAATTTTGTTTAAATTTAATATTTGTTTTTAATATTTTGTATTTAATTTTATTTTTGTTTTTATTTGATTTTAATTTAATTTTTGTTTTATATTTGCTTTTAATTTAATTTTTGCTTTTATTAAATTTGTTTTTAATATTATTTTTGTTTTTATTTGATTTTAATTTAATTTTTGTTTTTATTATATTTGATTTTAATTTAATTTTTGTTTTTATTATATTTGTTTTTAATTTAATTTTTGCTTTTATTATATATGTTTTTAATATTATTTTTGTTTTTAAAATTGCAGTATTTTTTTCCTTTCAGATACGAACGTTTGGAAGTAATCGGTGGACATCTTGAAGATGACAAAAGGTTCAATAATTTCACTGATCTTATCGATTCAGTTTCTTTGTATCGTGGTCGTAGTACATCAAACTCTCCTCCTGTTGGGGAATTCAAGGTACTGCACTGCAAACAATTGTCCCAACGAATCGTTGGGATAAGAGCCGAAAATGTCACAACAAATTTTTTCAGTTATTTTCTTATTAGAAAATAAATCAGGGAAGCGATTTTTTTGTCTTTTCTCTATTGAAAATTTTATTGTGACATATTTGCCACTTGTCCCAACGATTCGTTAGGACAATTTTTGCAGTGAAGTATAAATATGTAAAACATAAATATAAATATATTTTAAGTTTTTAGTTACCGTAACTGATCATTTAAAAACGTTAAATAAATAAAAGAAACATATGAACTGCTAAAAAAAATTTGATTTTTAAACCCTATTAATTAAAAAACCTTGAATGATTTCATTTTAGAAGTTAATTTTTCGGTAGAATAAAAATTTCTCCTGAATTTCAGGGAACTTTCAGAATTTATCCAATTAATAATGAAGAAGATAGACCTCCGATGGTTCTTGCTGGTTTTCCATCTCCGGATCCTCAAGAAGTAGTGCTTAGAATTTACGTTGTGAAAGCAACAGATTTGGCACCAAAGGACTCGGGAAGTTCTTCAGATCCTTATGTAGTTGTGTCATTTGGAAAGCAAAGAAAAAGTGGAAAAGATAGCTATAAAGCTGCTACACTTAATCCAATATTTGGAAGGTTTGTGATTTTCATTATATTTTCCAATATTTGAAATCAACAAACAGAATAATAAATATATTAATTTAATTTGTTTAAATTTAATATCTTGTATTTAATTTAATTTTTGTTTTAATTTAATATTTTGCATTTAATTTAATTTTAATTTAATATTTGTTTTTAATATTTTGAAATCGACAAACAGAATAATAAATATATTAATTTAATTTGTTTAAATTTAATATCTTGTATTTAATTTAATTTTTGTTTTAATTTAATATTTTGTATTTAATTTAATTTGTTTTAATTTAATATTTGTTTTAAATATTTTAATTAATAAAGCGTTTACATTGTTTATGATAGGATAAATTTTTTTATGTATCTGCATCTGTACAAATCATGTTCTTTTAAAAAAAGTTAACTGAATAACCTTAGACATATCAAATACAAATGGCTTCCTTATTAATTTCTATTTACTTTATAATAAACCTTTATATTTATAAAATTATTTTAGTTTTTTTTTTTTTTTTTTTACAAAATTTTGGTTTATTTCTTTTCAGTATGTTCGAAGTGAAGGGCCTTTTGCCTTTAGTTAAAGATTTGACCATCCAAGTATGGGATAAAGACAGATTCTCCTCAGATGACATGATTGGAGAGACAGTTATTGACATTGAGAATAGATACTTAAGCAGATTTAGATCATCTGTTGGGCTTCAAAAGCAATACCATGTGTAAGTTTAAAGCAAATATTATTGTAAATATGTTGATAAAAAGTGCTATTATTTAGGTAAAAAGCCTCTAAATATTCCTTTACTAAATGCACAGTTACTAGAAGCTGCTTTGGAAGATACATATTTTAAGAAAATACATTACTAAATAATAATAATAATTATTTATCAAATATCTAAATTTCTCTAAATTTTTTCACCGATTAATGTGAGGTTGTGTACAACTACTAAGATTATTTTCATAAAAGTTTTGCATATCAATAATAATTTACATTAGTTTATTTTCTTCAACTTGGTTAATGAAACTTGAACATTAATATATAAATTGTTAATTTAGCAAATCTTCTAACTTAAACTTCTCATTTCGTATGTCCTGAAAGCTCATAATAGAGATGTCGAATTAGTATTTAGAGATTAGTAATTAGAGATTAGTAATTTACGATGGAATATAATTTTAAAAAGAGTTTGTGGCTGAAATAAGATGTTTCATTTATGTTTAAGAGTGTAAAAGACTAAATTCTGAAATCAAGTTAGTTAAATATTAGTCTTTACTAATAATATCTCACCGATTACACTTCAATAACTTTAGGAGTGGACCAAACATGTGGCGAGATCATGAACTTCCAACTCAGATTTTGGATCAGATTTCTCGTTTACATAACATGGATGGACCTTATTGGAATGATCATCCACTGAGCGCAAGACTTGATGGAAATTCATATACTTTAAATGAGTTTGGTAAGACCTTTGTTAAAGTTTTTTTTTTTTTTTTTTTTTTTTTTTTTTTTTTTTTTTTTTTTAAATTAAAAATTCACATCTCAAGGGCATTGCACTATTCGAGGAGAGGAACTTTTCTAGGTATTATATACCTAAGGATTCCGAAGTGGGATCGAACTGGCGCCCTCAAGCACGTGAGTCAATCACCCTACCGTTTGAGCCACGGTAGACGGCTAAGACCTTTGATAAAGTACAATGTTTCTTTATTCTTGAACAACTTATGCAAACAAATGAGAGAAATTTGAATTTGCAAAAGAACTGTTATCTTCAAAGTTTTCTTATTATCACTGAAAATATTTTTCCCTAATCAGAATACATTACATTTTTAAATTACAGAACCCAAAGAAACTGCCATACCGCCTACATTAGGGCCAGAAAAGGAACGGTTGGCATTGTATATACTTCATGCCGCTTTTACGTTAGTGCCAGAACATGTAGAAAGTCGAACTTTGTACCATAAGGAAAGACCGGGTTTACCACAAGGTACCCTCGAACTCTGGGTTGATATTTTCCCTGCTGGAATTGTACTCCCACCTCCTGTTGACATCACACCCAGAAAACCATCTAAGTAAATAAAATTATTAATTATTTATTATTATTATTATTTATTATTATTATTATTATTATTATTATTATTATTATTATTATTATTATTATTATTATTATTATTATTATTATTATTATTATTATTATTATTATTATTATTATTATTATTATTATTATTATTATTATTATTATTATTATTATTATTCATCATCATCATCATCATCATCGTTATTATTATTATTATTACCATCATCATCATCATCATCATCATATTCATCATCATCATCGTTATTATTATTATTATTATTATTATTATTATTATTATTATTATTATTATTATTATTATTAACAGATACGTTCTAAGAGTGTGTCTTTATAATGTATACGAAGTTCCATTGCAAGAAACGAATATTGCAGGTGAAAAGATGAGTGATATTTACATTAAGGGTTGGTTACAAGGAACTGACAATGTTCAGAAAACGGATATACATTACAGGTGAGCTAACAATCTCCTTCGATATAATAAACAACCTTCGTCAGCTTATATATATATATATACTAAACTTTAACTTTATTTTGTTTTCCCCACACCAAGATAGGGAAATTAGCTGCTCGTGATTAGTTTCTCTATTTTGGGGGATCAGAATTAGAGATTAGTAATTTATGATGGAATATAATTTTAAAATTTTTCTTGTACACAAAATAGATTCCTGAGACTCCTATTCTAAAAATATGGGAAGGAAGTTGGAATTTAAAATTTTGTACATTTTTGTAGGCACCTCTAAGGGTGTCTGCACCAGTTTAAGAGGGATGGGAGGAACCACTGTTCTAGAGTGGTATTGGCATCTGGTACATCGAAAATTATTTTAACATTATTGTTCTATCATTGCCTTAACTTGTTTAATCTTCTATAACAGTTTTCTTATTATTATTATTATTATTATTATTATTATTATTATTATTATTATTATTATTATTATTATTATTATTATTATTATTATTATCATCATTTGAAGTTTCTTTGAATGCTATTGATTAATTAATAATTAAATTTTATTCAATTTTCGAAAATTTGAAGCTTGTCTATAAATGAGCGACTTCAATTACTAATTAATGAAATAAATTAATCAATTCTGATTAGTTGAGTGAAATATTTTTTTTTTTATACTATTTGTTTATATTTTCCAGTAGAAAGATTCAAATAACAGAAAATTTTTCTTGTTTTTGTTATCTTTCAGAAACTTTGAGATTACCTTCTCATTTTTAGAGCCTCGGGTTCGTACCTCGGTTGGATCTTTAAAATGGCTTAGCTTTTATTGCTTTAACTTTAACTTTTATTGTTCAGTAGAGAATTTTGATTATAGTTAAGCCCTAGTACTACATTAATAACTAATTTATTATTATTATTATTATTATTATTATTATTATTATTATTATTATTATTATTATTATTATTATTATTTATTATCAATTATTTATTTTTATTATTATTTATTTATTATTATTATTAATTATTTATTATTATTATTTATTTTATTTATTTTATTATTTATTATTATTATTATTATATTATTATTATTATATATTTTATTATTATTATTATTATTATTATTATTATTATTATTATTATTATTATTATTATTATTATTATTATCATTATTATTATATATTATTATTATTATTATTATTATTATTATTATTATTATTATTATTATTATTATTATTATTAATAAATAAAGTTTTCTGCTTTTCACTTAAAGATCTTTGGATGGCGAAGGAAACTTTAATTGGAGATTCGTGTTTCACTTTGATTATATGGAGGCAGAACAGACGATGATTGTCAAAAAGAAAACTTCTTTGTTTTCTTCAGAACAAAGCGAACAATCGAGACCTCCTCAACTCACTCTTCAACTCTGGGATAACGATTTAATTTTGAGTGATGATTACCTTAGTAAGTTGTTGTCGTTTTTTTTTTGTTTTTTTTTCAATTATTTGGGGAAGAGGTAAATGAAAACTATAAACATTTATTTTCTGTTTTTTCCTGAGCAGTTTGTTAAAAATTTTTACAGCTCACCACTCGTATAATCTAGTACAATAAAAGCCATTCTAAAATATAGGATGAAACTGAAACTGTTTTCAACGGTCTAAGAATTTGTTTTATATTAATCCTTTTAATT
>SEYY01023330.1:80000-87500 GCA_009176605.1 Armadillidium nasatum
TGAGGGATTTGGGTTAGGTTCTAGTTTAAGTGGGTTTTTTCATTTTGTATATGCTCCTCCTTGAAAAGGGCTCTGCCTTTGAGTGGTGAACTGAATGTAATATATATATATATATATATATATATATATATATATATATATATATATATATATATATATATATATATATATATATATATATATATATATATATATATATATATATATTAGATCATATTAGAATTTAATATCTTTCTTGACCTTCAAAAAAAGTGACAGTTTTTTATGATTTACGAGTACAATACAATTCATATTATCACATTTATTTTCAAACTTTCGCAAGAACGTCATAACCCTCCTCAATTCTCTTTTTGACAATGGTCTCTTAAATATAACGGTCGATATTTGAATATTTTATTGTTAACGTTCAAATAATCTACATTCCCTCAACCAAGTTTACCCACCCCCATTTCCACCCTTCACTCACTAATATCAGCAGTGTAAAAATACCTAACCTACAATTTTTTATCTTAAACAGAAATTAATCCACAAAAGTATTTGAGGAGCAACATAAATGTTTGGTTTATTTTTATTTATTTTTTTTTTATTTTAATTTGCATTTAAATTAATTTTAATTTTTATTTTAATTAATTTACATGAAAATATATTTTATATTAGCTCATTCTTTTGCTCTATATTTTAATAATTTAATAATTATAATAATTAATTATATATTTTAAGTTAGAATTCATTTTTTTTTTTTTTTTTTTTTTTTTTTTTTTTTTTTATTTTTTTTATTATTATATATATATATATATTATATATATATATATATATATATATATATATATATATATATATATATATATATATATATATATATATATATATATATATATATATATATATATATATATATATATAATATAAATATAAATTAAATAATTATAATTAAAATAAAAAAAAAAAAAAAAAAAAAAAAATTAATAAAAAAAAAAAATAAATAATAATAATAATAATAATAATAAAATAAAATAATAAAATAATTAATAATAATAATAAAATTAATTTATAATAATATAAATTTAAATTTTTTAAATTTAATAAATTATTTTTTTAATAATATTTTAATTAATTTTTAAAATATAATATAATTTTAATAATATATATATATATATATATATATATATATATATATATATATATATATATATATATATATATATATATATATATATATATATATATATATATATATATATATATATATATATATATATATATATATATATATATATATATATATATATATATATATATATATATATATATATATATATATATATATATATATATATATATATATATACATGTGTGTGTGTGTGTGTATGTAACCGTGAGAGTGTTTATTGTTTATAAATTCCCGAGTCAATAAAGAGCATATTTCGAAAGCATAAATTAGTAATTTGCGAATGTAATTTTTTCTTCTTTGATCAAATTCGATCTCTAAATAAAAGATTCGTCCCGTTAAATAGGAACTTACTTTCACACCTGCTTTCTTTAACTCTCTCTCTCTCTCTCTCTCTCTCTCTCTCTCTCTCTCTCTCTCTCTCTCTCTCTCTCTCTCTCTCTCTCTCTCTCTCTCTCTCTCTCTCTATTTTCTTTCCCTCCTCCTCCTCTTTCTCTCTTTCTTAATATCTTTCTCTTTTTCTCTCTCTATCTATCTATCTCTTTCTCTTTCTATCTATCTATTTCTTTTTTCTCTCTCTATCTATCTATTCTCTTCTCTCTCTCTCTCTCTCTCTCTCTCTCTCTCTCTCTCTCTCTGTACTTCGTTTTAGAATGAATTTTAAATACATATATGAAACTCATATACAAAACATGGTCAGTCATTTAAATATCTATTTTATTTATTTATTTAATTATTTATTTATTTTACTTTATTTAAATTATTTTATTCATTTTTGCGTTTGTTTCTTGTTGAATTCCAAAATTAATTTTAAAATGCTTTTTAATAGAACAAAGGTAATTAGTTAAGAATTTAGGCTCCTACTTTTCTCCTATTTAAATAAATTAATAAAATTATTTTCAATTTAAGTATACCGGATCTCTCTCACGCATACATACATACATACAGACAGACAGACAGACATAAAAAGATACATGCATATATGAGCATGCGTGTTAATGAAGGTTTTTTTTTTATTTATTTATTTTATTTATTTATTTTTTTTTGAGGCAGACAAAATATTACCCTAAGGCCATCGCGAGTTCAAAGCAAGGCCAACAACTCAGCAAGACACCGAGAGAGCTCGTGAAGCTCTTATTTTTATTTTGGTTCTTATTTCGTGAATACATTTGCAGAAACTTTTCTCAAAGTCCTCACTAGTTAAGGGCATGTCCTTCCCATCCTTCCCATCCTTCCCGTCCTTCCAGTCCTTCCCGTCCTTCCCGTCCTCTCCATCTTTCTCATTCCGACAGATAAAATCCTTCCTTAAAGCATCTCCGAACTTTGAGAGAATCAAAACTGCATTTATGAGAATTCTGACCAATATTTTGCTGTTGGAATCAAACTTAAGAGTTTCTATACAGGCGAAAAATACTACTTGTTACTCAAAAGACATAAAGGAAAGGACAATGCTAATTATTTGGTTAAAACTTTTTCGACTCCTGGTTCGGATATAAGGTCCAAGGTTCAAGGCCCAAGGTCCAAGGTCCAATGTCTAGGGTCCAAGGTCCAAGGCCCAGGGTCCAGGGTCCAGGGTCCAGGGTCCAGGGTCCAGGGTCCAGGGTCCAGGGTCAAGGGTCCAAGGTCCAAGGTCCAGGGTCCAGGGTCCAGGGTCCAGGGTCCAGGTTTCAGGGTCCAGCAGGAACCAGGGTTCGTCTTTCCATTCTTATTTTAATATGATTAAATTTGAATCATAAATTACTGATTATTTGGTACTAAGAACCATTTATGTTAAATTTTCCCATTGTAAAAATATCATAATCCAAAAGTTGAAGATAAATTATTTGAATTATATAGATAACAGAGATAAGAGTTCTAATAACTCAGAAGTAATATAATATTAGTAAGGTAAGTATGGTTAAATACTTTTAGAGAAATCGTAAATTCTCCGGATATTTGTAGAACTATTGAATTATTTTGGAAGGATACCAAGAATGAGATGTTTTACATTTAGTGTTATATATTCTCAACGTTTGCACACTCAAGCAAAAAAAAAAAAAAAAAAAAAAAAAAAAAAAAAAAAAAAAAATTTTTTTTTTTTTTTTAATTTTTACTTTTTAACTTTTTTTTTTTTTTTTTTTTTTTTTTTTTTTTTTCTTTTTTTTTTTTACTTACGCAAAATAATATTTTTTAACACGTACAAAAATTTTATTTTTAATTTTCATATAAATTTTTTTTAAAATTTTTACTTTACTTAATAAATGTGAAAATATTTTTAAAGAAATCATTTTTTACTTTTTTTGCAATTTATTGAAACAACAACAACAGCAACAACAACAACAACAACCAGGAGAGCAGCAGCAAAAACAACAACATAGAAAATAAAGAAAAGACTAAAACACTTTTAAAATTTATTTACAAACACACACAATAAACATGACTATAAAACAGTAAATAAAACACATTCATTGTATTAATTAATTAAATAAATCTTACAAATAAATATTTGAGTCATATTTGGTACATATAATATACGGGAACAGTCATAACATTTGACTGTCGAACCAAATTTACATCTGACCTAACCTAACCTGTTCTACGCCTAACGGGGTTTAACTTAAGAGAGATAAGGTACCTAACCTGATATATATATATATATATATTTATATATATATATATATATATATATATATATATATATATATATATATATATATATATGGGGCATTACTGTATTTTACCTGCCTAGGAAAGAATTTATTTTTCCTCCGTTACATGAAAATAAAAAGGGGGGGGGGGTTACAACGTGTGGGAGGAGTTCTAGTGGATAGTGGACGGGGCGAAAAGTAATCCTCGTACCAGGGCAACTTCATCTAGAAGTTGGTAACCCGTCGGCAACTGTACATTGTTGCAATTTGCTCTTACAGTATTTAATTACTTAAACATTAAATTCTTTTAAACTTTTAAAGTGATATATATATATATATATATATATATATATATATATATATATATATATATATATATATATATATATATATATATATATATATATATATATATATATATATATATATTATATATATATATATTATATTATATTTTTTTATTTAATTTTTTTTTTTTTTTTTTTATTTTTTTATATATATATATATATATATATATATATATATATATATATATATAATATATATATATATATATATATATATATATATATATATATATATATATATATATATATATATATATATATATATTATATATATATAAACGTTTTGACATAAATATCTAATATTATTCATTAGTATCAGAAGAAGTCTGTTTTTTTAGCCTTTGAGTACGTAGGTTAAAACTTGGCCTTGACATTCCCTCCTTTTTGGACCATTCTCTATTTTTTGGCGCGAAATCTGGAGTTTCAGGTCTCCTAAAAGTCTTCTGAGAGGGTGTTGCTTTTGTATTAAATTTGGGAAATTGGCCAATATTTTCATCATTTTCATTATTATTACTAAAGTTAAAGAAGAAACTTGAATGACTTTGACTTTCATTAGATTTTATTGGGCTAGATTTTGATTGTCGTGGACCTAATTTTCCCCTAGAGGCATTTCTTGGCTTTATTTCTTCCTTCTTTTTTATTGATCTTTCGGATGAAGGGTTAAATCCTGAAGATTCTAAATTATGTTTGGGAACCTTAGCAAAACTGTCAGAAGACTCTTCCGGTTTTTCAAATTTTTTTTTGGCCTTTTTCCTGAGTTCAGCAGCTTCAGATTCGTAGCCAGTTTGGTAAAATTCGTTCTCAAAGGCACCAACATTGTTTAGAGTTGGGATTTTCCTTTCGTTAGCGAAACTGTTGAAGGAAGAATGCGCTGAACTGAAGGATTCTTTTTCAGCATCAGAAAAACCAATATTGTTTGGTTTTTTAACTTTAGGTTTAAAAATTGGAGGCCTTTGGTTAGATTTCTTGAGATCTTCAAACTGATGACTAACCTCCTTTGGTTTATTTTCAGTTGGTTTTGTAACTGTTCCTAAATTAAAGGAATGAAAATCGTCGCTTTCTTTGATTTCATGAGGCGGATTGTGAGTTGTGGTTCTGTCTTTGAGAAGTTGAAAATGTGTTATCATAAAGTTGTCCATATAACTCGTCATTAAAAGGTGTGTTCGAATTTGGTTTTTT
Organism: Armadillidium nasatum; assembly: GCA_009176605.1. NCBI lineage: Eukaryota > Metazoa > Arthropoda > Malacostraca > Isopoda > Armadillidiidae > Armadillidium > Armadillidium nasatum. The sequence continues at coordinate 85,322 of SEYY01023330.1, forward strand.
GCTTTGACTAAAATCTGGGAAAGGAGTGGATTGCAATTTTGTAAATTTAGGATGAGAAGAACTATCTTTAGGATTTGATTTCGATCCCTTAAACTCTGTTCCTTGTGAACTGAACATAAATCCAACACCAACAGCGTTGGGATCTTTCTCACTGCGATGTTTTTCTTGATTGAATTGCAAATTTTTCATATGTGACTCGAAATCTTTTCCTGACGAAAAGAAATTATCGTGATTGTTATCGTTGTCTTTTGGTGCCAGTGGTTTCTTATCAGGATGAGGATTACGAGTACGATGACCGACAATTTTGCCATGGTCTCTATTTTGGGAAAAAGTAGGAGGAGATTTTATCAAATCACGATGAGAAAACACTGTTGGTTTTCGAGAATGTTTCAAATCTGGTTTAGGACGTTGAAAATTAGGTCTATTCTTCGGAGGATGAAAACTTTCTTCATGTCCCTTATTTGGGAAAGTACTCGACTCCTCAAATTGTTTTGGAGGTTCGCGATGATGTAAATTTGTAGGATGGTGGAAAGTATTTTCATGTCTCGTATCAAAAGATGGTGAGGCATTACTGCCATGTTCTTGTGAGTGTTGTTTGGGTCGATCATTATTTTTGGTAAATTCGAATGAGTTAAATTTATTTAAATCATTGTTGAAAGAATTCTCCGATGAAACACCTTCTTCTGGAAAATTCGGGGCATACTCATCACCTTCTTCGTGAAATTCATTTACATTATTACTTGGTTTGTGAGGATTTTTTTTAGGAAAGTCAATGTGCTGAAAATTACTAACGAATGATTGGTGGTTGTGATGGTCACGGGTTTGGTGAAAACTTGGTTCCTCTTCTTGATGATTAAATTTATTTCCTTGATGATTTTGATTATCCAGAGGTCTTCTATTGTCATGAAGCTGTGAATTATGTTGTTCATGAAAGGGAGCATGATTTCCATGATGAGGGGTGTGACTTTCACGAAGTGGGACAAAATTATCATGAGGCGAATTGTGATCTTCATGACTGGAGCTGACATGGAATTGATGATTTGGAGGAGGACCATGATTTTGAGGAGGAGGACCATGATTTTGAGGAGGTGGACCATGATTTTGAGGAGGAGGACCATGATTTTGATGATGAGGTGGAATACGGTTGTGGTGTTGAGGTGCGTGATCTTTAAAATGTTGAGGAACACGATTATGATGATTAGGAGGAGCATGATTATTTTGAGGTTTTGGGTTGTGATGAGAATTTCGAACATGATGAAATTGTGCATTAGGATTTTGACGATGGGAAGAAGGACCAGGTCCACCAAAGGAGTGAGGAGGTGTTTTATGAATATTCTCTCCTGGATGTTGCTTAGGAATTCCGTGTGAAATAATGTGAGAATGATGTGATGGAGGAATATCATGAACAGGAGAATATTGATCGAGACTTTGAATAGGAGGTGGAACATATTTGTAACTCTGAACCTTCGGTGTTTCCCTTTTGAAAGGATTTAATTGATCCAACGAAGGCAGCTTTAAAAAGCCCATAATCTTCGAACCTGTTTCCATTGCCATTCGAAGAGGAGGGAAAATCTGACATTCTATAGGTGACCATTGTGTCGTTATCACAACAGATATAACAACTGTTCTTATCTGAAATGATAATAAAATTGTAAATTATAAATTCCATATTCTATTTCAACTGTTATATTTAATAATTTATATATAATAATTTTTTTATATGGACCTTTGATATAAAAATCTCTGTAGAACCTGTAAACAGATTTTGGAAGCCCTCTCTTAACAGCCCCGACAACATATAGTGATTCATACGTAGCGTCCATAAAAAAATAAAAATAAATAAAAAAAATTATAAAAATCTGTAGCTTTCTGACAATGTTATAAAACAAAATTCCAAATCTGTAGATTTGTTTAGGTTGCTTTTATGAAAACTTTAACATTCAAATCCTATCGATGAATAATAAAATAAAACAAAGCAAATAATAACCGTATAAATAAATAAACATATTTAAATTTAATTTTCATAGCAAAAAATATCTATCCTAACAAATCCTAACTAGAGTAGTAAAAATTTAAATTTTTCAATAGAGAAAAGACATGTTAATCATAAGAAAGTTGCTTCACCGACTTATTTTCTAATAATAAAAAATAACTGAAAAAATTTGTTGTGACATTTTTT
>SEYY01023330.1:90000-95029 GCA_009176605.1 Armadillidium nasatum
TAAAGTATCCAATATTCATTCTATTGCAATAATTTTTAAATACAAATAGAATTATTATTATTATTATTTTAATAAATTAAAATTCCCTCAAAGGACGAATTCGACCCCTCCCCCCTTCCACCCCCTTCCACGAAGAATATTTCAGTTTTATTTTGATACATTTAAAATATATGATTTTCGTTTGTGTAAATTTTGCAACTGATAAATGAATAAAGATTAAATCCTTAATTAAGATTTATTTAAATTTTAATTTTAATTTAAATTTAAATTCTATTTAAATTTAAATTTTCGATTTAAAAAAAAAAAATTTAAATGCTGTATTTAGCATATTTTTAGCATTTTCGTGATACCAAACACTTTTTTAAATAGCCGGACCGTATAAATTTGAAATGGCAGAGCCGGTCTCTCAATTAACTATTTTAAGATATTAGATCCGTAGTCCTGGTTAGATGTGAATGTGATCCGTAAATAAATGAAGAGTTTTTGGTTCGTTTATATGCTCCCGTAAATGTAAATAAATAGGAAATTATGCATAATACCCAGAATTTATTTATAACCACCAGTAGATGTAGTAAAAATAATAAATTTCTTTATATTTAAACATTTATAATTTTCCCATATAAACCTACCACTCACAGATCGGGGGTTACGTGAATCAGAATCCACAGTAAATGTTCGAATTCTATGAATTTATTATGTACTATACTTGTGATATAAAATCACCGGTAAAAGTGAACGATTTCATTTGTTAATTATTAATAATAACCATCTATTATAAATTATTAACCAATTTATAACTATTTATTATTAATATAGACTAATTCTTTTTAAATAATTACTTACACTTTATGAATAATGGAAGTATAACTTTTAAGATCTAAATAAATAATAATAATAATATAATAATAATAAATAAAATAATAATAATATATAATTAAAATAATAATAATGAATAAGTATAATATAATAATATATAATAATAATAATAATAATAATAATATAATAAATATTAATATAATAATAATTATAATATTAATAATAAAAATAAAATAACAATTAAAATAAAAATATAATAATAATTAATAATAATATATTATTTTATTTATTTTTTCTTAATAATATTATAATAATATAATAATAATAATAATTAATAATACAATAATAAAAAAATATAATAATAAAAATAATAACAATAATAATAAATAATAATAATAAAATAATAATAATAATAATAATAATAATATAATAATAAAAATATAATAATAATAATAATATTAATAATAATATAATATAATATAATGTGATATATAATAATGTGATAATGAGTTCCTTCCCCAAAAGTTTATATTCTTCCCCCACACTCCATTACTCCCATAGTCATATGTGAGATAAACCAAAAACCCCTTTTGGAGTAAACTCTTGCCCACCTTTATTAAATATATAATATATATATAATCTATATATATCATATATATATATATATATATATATATAATATATATATAACGTTATATAATATATATATATATATATATATATATATATATATATATAATATTGGTAGCCTTACTATAGCCAAACCAGTTTTTGATGATGCCCCGCCCATTTATGTTCGGATTTTCATAAATTACAAAGAAATGAATAATTTTCTTTTAATGTGAGGAGTAATAAGACTCTTTGATTTTAATTTTAATTTCAGTTTATTTAATATTTTATATATATGTATATTATATATATATATATATATATATATATATATATATATATTATATATATATATATATATATATATAGTATATATATATATATATATATATATATATATTATATATATATATATATAATCACTGTTTTTGTTTTACTATTTCTGAAAATCCGGAGGGGTTTGATACACAAAAGTTGCTTGTGTGCAACGATTCTGAAATTGGTTCGTCCTGGATTGGGTTTCTCCCCTTTTCTCTATTTGCTATTTTGATTTTAACATTGAAATATTTTATGGAGTTTACCACGAAGCTTTAATTTTCTAACCTCATTCTACTGATTCCATCTTTCTCTTTCCGGATTACCTTTTCCAGTCGACCTTTAACTTTTGTTATAGCAAGACAGTCTTCATGTTTCAAGTCTATTAATAGTTTAATTCATTGTTACTCAAATTTTTTTCTTCATTGCTCAAAAGTTTTTATCAGAAAGGATATTTTACTCAAAATATGTAAGACAAATGAATGTTGGTCATAAAATTCTGAGGCAAACAATAATTTTGATGCTAAGTATCTTTTTTTTTAAACATTTTGATTCCAAAATATATATATAATATATTAACATATAATATAATATATATTATATATATATAATAATATATATTAATTAAATATTATATAATATATATATATTTATTACTAATTTTAATCATGAATATTTCATCATACAGGTCTCAGACAATAGAACATTGGCACTGCGCGCTATACATCATCTGGATTTACTTAAGCCAAAAACATTGGACACATACACAAACATACACCACCACCACCACCCCCACATTGTCCTCTGATTCAGCAAATATTCTTTTTGTGCTCTTTATATGAAAGTGTGAGCTAAAAAAAATTTTTTTCAAACATGTGGGCAATTAGAAGGTTCAATAGCTGTATAACACCCATTCAAAATGCGGCAAATATTCATCGTAACTTGTTAACAATAAACTATACAATCAATCCTTCGTTTTTTCACCTAAGTTCGATCATTTCTTCTAAATAACCATTAATGTTATTGGGGATACACCTCACTCACACACTGCCACAGTGTTAAAGTATAAGGTATCGAAGCCCTCTCAATCCCTTCCACAGTTTTACGGTAAACTCCAAGTTGTCTTTACCCAAAGAAAACTCATTTTTATCCAAGTTTGTTGTAATTTTCCCATGTTTGGGAATTAACGGTTTAGACTTTAGTTCTTTATAGTAGTTTTTGTCATATTAGTAGTACCTCGTTTTATTGTTCATCGTATAATTTTGTAACTGTTGCTTCAATCCTTTATCTGTATATGTGTGACTTCTGTCCACTTTATGTAAATGACTCCATCTGGCATTACTCTTTTCATTACTCTTTTACCAACTCAAGGATACAAACCAGATATCAGAAATTGGCCATTTTTTTTGTTTTATTTTACCTCCGGTGAGCAAAGTCCAGAGTTCTATCAAATTTCCACCAGAGAAAGGAGCAAATTGGGATCCTGGTCAGATTAAAGGCTGACATGTCCCTAGACACGGCGTTTGAAGGTGCGTAAGTTATAGGAAGTTGGGAAAATAGATAAGGGAGTGTGTTCAAACTTTACAGTAGAGTAATGTAAGAAGACACGCGGTTAGTCTTTTTCTCTATCGAAATATTGGTATTTCTATAGCTCTAAACTTAGTGTTTTTTCATCTGATACAAGAGGTCTTCCACATGATTATAACATCTTCGGGAACTTACAAATCAAAACTTTACTACAAAAATTGTCCTAGCGACGTTGGGACTTAACAAAAATGTCATAAATTTTTTTCAGTTATTTTCTTATTAAAAAATAAATCGGTGAAGCGACTTTATTATGTTTAACATGTCTTTTCTCTATTGAAAATTTTACTGTGAAGTTTTTGTCACTTGTCCCAACGATCCGTTAGGACAATTTTTGAAGTGTTCCTTTGATTTTTGTGTCCTCGGAGGAATTTCTTTTTCTTGTGATGGCTCTTCAAAGAATCTCTTTTCTTCTCCATCAAAAGAACCTTCTAAGATTTTATAGGATTTTGAGGATCCTTCTGAAGTTCGTTGTGACATTCCAGTAATTTGGTTTGTAAATAAAAGTTATCATTTTTCATTGTTTTGAATTGTCATAGCAAATATTTAGGGTAAATTGATACAAATACAGAGGTAAAATAGCAAATATTTTGGGTAAATTGATACAAATACAGAGGTATCTGTCTATTACTTTTCATTATTTTAATTAATACGCTCTAATCAATTTTCATTTTTCTTCTTGCCCGTCGTATCTGTACTTTTTTCCATTGCACTACCATTATGGAGATGAACATTGCATTCCGAATTTCTTGTGTAGCATACCACCTCCTTTGAGGAGACCCTGTATGACTCGCCTTTCTATACATTATCTTCCACTTTTCCATTAAATTTTCTGATTTTGATAAGACTTGATCATTATGCTTACTCTTTGAAATACCCAATCTGTGAGGTCTGCAACACTCATTTTTCCTATAATTTTCTCCATTTCTTCTAATTTTCAACATTTTCAGTTTCCACGTAGCTGAGCACTCAGTTCATCAATTCTTTAATTCAGTTAGCCATTTAGTAATATTCTTACTTCTAATATAAAAACCTTTGTGTTTGTTTTAAGAAACTCTTTTTTTCAAAATTAGAATTACTAAGTAAAGAAAAAAGGATAAATACAAATATCAAAACTTAACTTTAAAAAGCAGAGTAAAAGTTATCTCAAAATAAAAGCAGTTACTGATGTTTCTTAGAACAAGAACTTCCTCTTAATCCAGAATTATAACCAGTGATGAGACTAGAAAGCATATTTATAATCCTGAAGCAACCATCAATGGATACCCGGGTAAATGAAGAACAATGCCAAAATCATGTTGATAGCTTTCTTTTGGACATCAAAGGAATTTGCTTCCGCTGGTTAAACTGTTTATTCTCTGTTTTAATATGATTGTTTAAGGCTTTTAAGTGAAAGTTTGGAGAAGGTGTCACCCCAACCTCTGGTATGACAAAAACATGATTCTTCTTACCATGACAATATTTTCACTTCTTTCATAACTTCACACTCGAGAATTTATTTCCGAACATTATTATTCATCGGATTTGACTTCATGCGGTTCTTTACTTTTCCTCAAAATGAAAGTAAACTAAACGTAACCTAACCTAGCCTAACCTAACCTAACTAGCCTAACTTAACCTAAAATAACCAAAAATAACGTAAACCTAACCTACCCAAGCGTCAAGAAAGTCAAGCTAAATTGACATCGTTTAGAGGGAATATAAG
>SEYY01023331.1:0-12500 GCA_009176605.1 Armadillidium nasatum
TATATCTATTACATTAATTATTTATATATATATATTATATATATATATATATTATATATATATATATATATATATATATATATATATATATATATATATATATATATATATATATATATATATATATATATATATATATATATATATATATATATATATATATATATATATATTTATCTTTTTCTTAATATGTGTATTTTATGTGATGCAGGTGGTATGGTTATAGTTGCCATCATAATAATGATAATGATTATTATTATTTTTATTATTTTATTATTATTATTATTATTATTTTTATTATTATTATTATTATTATTATTATATTATTATTATTATTATTATATTATTATTATATATATATATATATATATATATATATATATATATATATATATATATATATATATATATATATATATATATATATATATATATATATATATATATATATATATATATATATATATATATATATACCAAATTTTATTTTTTTTACAATATATTATTCGCAATTTACATTTTATCCCTTGCGAATGATCATAATGCCCATTCTTGCGTTATTGCGGGATAGCGTCAGGAGTGTGGGATTATGTCATTCCTGGGGGATATTACTATTTTTTTTATTACCTACTGTTACAGGTAGGGTTCTAGTTTTTGTTTCTAACTGTCGTGTGAACCAAATCTATATATTTTTGTAAAATAAAGAATATTTCCCAGCCTTCGTTTATTCATCCTCCAAGTACACTGAAAAGGCCCTCAAGTGGCTATTAAAGTGTCATTCCTGAGGGATATCACTATTTTTTACCTATTGTCTTTACAGACAGGGTTCCTGTTGTACCTACTAGTTGTTGTTCACTACCAGATTCCTATATTTTGTGAAAATAAAAGAACATAAAACCAGCCTTCCTTTTTATTACAACTTCCACATGGAAGTCCAATTCCATCCAACAATAATGCGTTAAAAGTTAGACAATGTATGATGTAATAAGGTATGTTTTGAAGATCATAAGATATAAATTCATACAAATTATGTGTTAGATGGACTACGGCGTGACTTTTTATCATATTAAAGGGTTAAAGTTAGAGGATGTGAGAAATTGGGCAATTGACTCAATGGGTGAAATTTGGCAACCGTGGTATTACGAGTGAAAGAATGAATGAAATGTGTGACGTTATTCCAGATCAAAACTCATAGACAAACAGTAACAAGTCCTTTACCGAAGAGAGTTCAACAAGAGCTGGAAAATAATTTTCCCTTCCAAATTAAAGTAAAAGGGGGCCCATCAATATTAAGGCACGGCGACTCCCTGCTAGTCTATGCAATAAAACAAAGGCAGAGCTGCAAAAGTTGCTCGAAGCCGGAGTAATAAGGAGAGGCAACAGCGAGTGAGGTTTCCCCATAAATGTTTTTGAAAAAGACGAGACGGAGGTGAGAGTAGTTGCAGACCTGAGGCAACTTATCGCGTTCCCAAACCTCGGTAATGTAGCCAACATAATCGCAAAATGCAAAATTTTTATCAAGCTAAACTTAACAAAAGCTTTTTATAATCTTCCATTGGATGAAGAGAGTGAAAAATACTTCACAATAAATATCCCTTTTGGTAGTTTTAGCTAAAACACGATTGTCGAGGGGCATTGCAATTTATGTACATATTGCTGGCTGACTTTCCACAGGTGTTTGTGTATATAGACGACATACTAATTGCTACCGAAGTGGAAGAAGAACATAAACAAATATTGGGGAAGGTGTTGGAACGATTTTTTTATTACAAAATTTATTAATATGGATCAAAGAGCATGAATTGTGAAAGGCAGGTAACCTTTTTAGGATACTACATTTCCAGCAGCGGCATGAAACCGAATACAGAGAGAGTCGAGGTTATTAAGAGAATTTCAAAGACTAAGACGATGAAGCAACTCAGATCATTTCTAGGGTCGCTTAAATTTTCGGTTCTTACATTCCAAATTTGGCTCATATCCTAAAACTACTGTCGCGTGAATTGAGAGGGAAACCCTTGAGTTCTAGAAAAATAAAGTGGAAGCGCGATTCGGAGTTAGCATTTGGAGGAGCCAAGTCAGAGTTGCAAGATGAAGTTGAGTTAGGGTACCCTGAAGGAGATACCCCTCTAATTATCTACACCGATGCAAGTGATGTAGCTAGTGCAAGTGCCATTGTCATAGATAATGAAGAGAGAAAAGATTTTGGATTTTATAGCTTGGTGTCAAAACCAAGTGAGAGGTCGTATACGGTGTTCAGCAAAGAACTCGTCGGACTTGCAGTCGTATTTCTTTGATTTCCCGTGGAATGATTACTACTTCCGAGGGAGGGGTCCCTCGTAGTGTGCAGAAGGAATTACCGAGGTGATTCTCTCTGGCATGAAGGCGTACATTCTATTTTCTTTCCCGTCTACTAAACCTAGCAAACCTTGGTTTAACTCTGCTTGTTCTCGTGCAATACGACGCAGGTATGCTGCCTTTAGGAATTACCGTCGTCTTCAAACTCCAGAAACTCACGCAACTTATATTTCATCCTAGAATCGTGGAAAACCCCTTTTCTCCTTAGAAAAAATGCAATAATCTTTCTGGTTCCTCTTCACGCCCTTTCTGACACTTTGCAAAACTGTCAACTCTAACTTTGCTTCATCCTCTTTCCCTCCTTTAGCATCTTCTGACGGCACAACTGCCGTCTTGCCTTCTTCTAAATCTGAACTCTTGGCTCAAACTTCAGCATCTAATTCAAATTTATATGATTCCGGAGCTATTCCTCCTCCTTCAACCCCCTCCAATTCATATATGCCTAAATTTATAATTTCTTCTAAAGACGTCATTTCTGCTCTTCTTAGCTTAATACTTCAATATTTCCCTTGCCTGAGCATTCATCATCCATGTTTCATATCCATACATTACAGATGGAAAGCACATACACTCAAATTTGATTTGATGTTTTCCCTTTCTTCTATACTTTCCTTAAATTTCATTCTTTCCATCCCTCTATTCTTTATTTCCTTTTCTATCCCGTCTTTTTCTTCTACCAAAATTTGAGATGAAGGGATTGAGAGAGATATGTGGTTTGAGAAGGGTAGACAGGATTAGAAACGATAGAATAAAGGAGATATGAGGAGGAAGAAAAGAAATTGGGATAGAGCTGATGAGGTTGTACTAAGGTGGTTTGGGCATGTGAGTAGAATAGATGAAGACAGGATGATGTTCTGAATGCTTAAATCCGCGGTTGAGGGAGGAAGAGTGAGAGGAAGATCAAAGTGGAGATTGACAGATGGAGTGAGGGAGATTTTGAGTGGAAGGAGTTTGAGTTTGGAAGAAAACAGGAGAGTTGCGGAGAACAGAGGGAGATGAAGGGCTGTGGTGAGTGGGGTGAAAGGTGAGGTGTGTACGTACGGGTGTTAAGGAATAATGGCGGGCACCACTCCACGAGAGTGGGAAAGGTGGAAAGCGAAATAAATAATATATATATATATATATATATATATATATATATATATATATATATATATATATATATATATATATATATATATATATATATATATATATATATATATATATATCAGAGGCGGTCATTCCGGGTATGAAAGGTAGCAGCAATTTTTAATTTCGAGTTTAACTTTAGATAAAGGTTTTCAAATAAATGCTTAAGAGCAGTGGCGGCTCGTGTAAACTTGGCAAGGAGGGGCTGCAAGTTTATATATATATATATATATATTATATATATATATATATATATATTATATATATATATATATATATATATAATATATATATATATATATATATATATATATATATGGTAAAGGTGGAGATTGTTTCTGAGTTTCAATTGTTAAAAAATATCGAAAATCGAAAATATCGGAGAAGCCTATCGTAAACAAGAGAGTTGCCAGAGGTACTATTATTAGACATACACACAATTATTATTACTTACTTTTCTAGCAGAACCTAATTCGACTTAACATAACCCGAACTACCGAAATTGCCGTAAAAAGAGGCCTAACCTACACAAGAATTTGCCGTAAAAGAGACCTAACGTACACAAGAACGTTTGCACGACATAGTAGCCTAGGGCTAATTATAGGTAAAAGGTATCGATTAAAATAAAATATCGACATAAAAAAATATCGATATAAAAAATATCGAAACTCAGAAACAATCTCCACCTAAGCCTATATATATATATATATATATATATATATATATATATATATATATATATATATATATATATATATATATATATATATATATATATATATATATATATATATATATATATATATATATATATATATATATATATAAAAAAAAAAAAAAAAAAAAAAAAAAAATATATATATATATATATATATATATATATATATATATATATATATATATATATATATATATATATATATATATATATATATATATATATATATATATATATATATATATATATATATATATATATATATATATATATATATATATTATATATAACGTACCTTATTTATTCTTGAAAACTTGCTTATATTCTTATTTAAAAATAAGATTAGTTCTTTGAATTTTAGATGTCGAAAAGTTTTTAAATTATTTTTTCATTGAAATCTGGTATTTTACACCATTTCGCTCTCTATTGAAAACATCGCTAATACATGGTACTACATTTAATAGTTTTTATTCTATTCAAAGTCGAGAAACATCTCTCTGCTTCAGACGTTGTCATCGGAGTTGTAATTGCTTTCATATAAATAATGTTTTAAAAGCATACTGTCATATTACACCAAATTATATAAATTTCACATTTTTTTACACTATTCTTACTCAATCGCTAAATTTATCTTCCTTCAAAATTGGAAAAATTTATCTCACAAAAACAGACTCTGCCAAACGTACGTCTTTCAACATAAAAAAAACAATTATTACGTACGTATTAAAATTATTATAAGATTTTTTCTATTCCCAATTATTCTTACTTAAAATTCTGCAAGGATTACAAAAACGTTAGCCTTTTTAATGTACTTTTAATAGTTTTTGTAATATTTAAGTATGTAGAAGTGCATCTGGCATAATGTTATATATATATATATATATATATATATATATATATATATATATATATATATATATATATATATATATATATATATATATATATATATATATATATATATATATATATATATATATATATATATATATATATATATATATATATATATATATATATATATATATATATATATATATATATATATATATATATATATATATATATATATATATATATATATATATATATATCGAACAAGAAAAAAAAAACATATAAAACTTGTAATTTTTCTTCCACAATTAAAAAAACAACCTCCCTCGACATGAGACTTTAAGCAACTGTCGTAAGTTGCTACATATTACCGTGGTTGCTGTATCTGTCTTATTAGGGCAGAAATTTTACAGCCCATTTTTTAAATAATGGCAATGCTTGAAAAATAATATCGTACCCAAAAATTTGAAGTTGCCAAATGTATTTACTTCTTATTTTCTTTATGATTTATACTTTTTATGTATTAAGATGTTAAAAAAATGAATTTAAATCACTTTTCTCTGACAAAAATTTCATATTTATATCAACATCCTACGCCTGGTATTTTTAATTTGGAGGGGCTGCAGCCCTGGAGCCCATAATGACGAGCCGCCACTGTATTAATAGCTGGACAAAAAATAGAATATGGCTGGTCGGCAGATTACAAGATAGTTTAAGAATATAATTAAAAAGCTTACTAACTAATATTTCATTATTATTACGAGGGTTACCATCTAGTTTAATACCAAAATTTGTTTCTGCATCAATTAATTTGTTTACCTTAAATTTTAATATAATATTGTTACCACATAAAAAGTCTAAACCTAAATTAGGCATTGGAACATTAACCTGTAGCACGTCTACCTTATAGAGACGACTCATTTCAACATCAACGCCTACCGTCTCCCTGCCATGCACCTCTATGGGGGTTTCATTTGCAGCCATTAAGTTCTCACTATTTTGCCCATTTTCTCCTTTGTACTTGCAAGGACCAAGCTTAAAATTTCACCACAGTCGATCACAAACACCCTACCTGTTTCCTTTAGTAATATCTTGCAAAGAGGATAACTTTATTCTTTACGTTTTCTGTAGCATTTCCATTCTTATTCTCAACTCCCGCCTTTACATTTAAAATGGGTATGGCTTCTTCCCTTTTGCTTACTTGTTTTGTAATTTCTTCAAGTATTGTAATTTTATTTTGATTTTTTTTGTAATTGCTCCATTAGCATCCCTAGATTAAAATAAACTCATTCGATGTATTCGTCAATTCTGTTAATATTATAGTCTTCACTAATATTATTATTATTTTTTATTATTATTACTCTTACTATCATTTTTATTATTATTATTATAATTATTATTATTATTATTATTAATATTATTATTATTTTTCTTCTTCTTCTTCTTCTTCTTCTTCTTCTTCTTCTTCTTCTTCTTCTTCTTCTTCTTCTTCTTCTTCTTCTTCTTCTTCTTCTTATTTTATTATTATTATTATTATTATTATTATTATTATTATTATTATTATTATTATTATTATTATTATTATTATTATTATTATTATTATTATTATTATTATTATTATTATTATTATTATTATTATTATTATTATTATTATTATTATTATTATTATTATTATTATTATTATTATTAATATATTATTATTATTATTATTATTATTATTATTATTATTATTATTATTATTATTATTATTATTATTATTATTATATCCTTTGAAAGATTCATTATTAGTTAACTTTTTCTGTTTTCGCTTACGTTGTATTTTTCCATATAACGTCAAGTGAATGTTTTGTTTTACTATTATGACGTCGACAACGCCCCAAATCTCACTGCCTGCTTCTCTTTATGTTGATGAAGTCTATTGAGTATCGTTTTTACTCGTTTCCTGAATTATCAGTTCTAGCCGTGTAGTTGTTTGCTCTCATGAGTTTATTTTCCTTCTTTAAAACGGGTGTCAAAGCACATTGTCCGAATTCACATCTATAATTTTTATATTCGTATTGTCGATGATAGAAACAAAGATCTCCATCTGCATGAGTTCCTGCTTTGTTTCTGGCGGTGTTGCTATTTCTCCTTGTACTTGTGCTTCTGCCACGTCTGTTAAATTCTCCGTATCCTCTTGAATTTTCCCTTTCATACCGGCCGCTGTACAATTTTTCGGCTATGTAATTTACGTTTCTTGAAAGATCCTTATTTTCTTTCATAATTTCTAAATGACTTTTATTAATTCTCTTAAACAATCACTGTCTTTAATTCCTTCTTGTTCAGTGGATTTGGCACACTCGCGCATTGTGCTTTCTCGCAAGGAGAACGCTTGCTCCCATCCTTTGCTCCCGTGGAGGAAGGAGTTTTGAGATCCTTTGTGGGTGCAAAACATTCTATCCATTCTGTCTGCGATTCGGACTATTTCTTCTATTGGTGCATCCTCGATCATAGTTTGAAGCGAAATTTGTATTGGGATTATAATTTCTGATAAAAACTTCATGTTGTTCAACAGTAATGAATAATTAGAGTTCCCCCAATGCACTTCTAACTCATTCCAAATATTCAAACGGCTCCTCGTTTGACTTTAGCCCATGTTTGAAAACCGAGCCTACACTTTCTTTGAGGCATGGTGTATACGTGGCTTCTATGTCCTGTAGCAAATCACTGTAACAGTTGTTGCCCAACGGGAATTTAATTTTGCAGTTAGCGAATTGGGTAATATGGTGGACAGTGGCGGCTCGTCTATATGGGCTCCAGGGCTGCAGCCCCTCCAAATTAAAAATACCAGGCGTAAGATGTTGATATAAATATGAATTTTTTGTCAGAGAAAAGTGATTTAAATTCATTTTTTTAACAACTTAATACATAAAAAGTATAAATCAATAAAGAAAATTTGAATTAAATGCATTTTGCAACTGCAAATTTTTGGGTACGATATTTTTTTTCACGCATTGCAATTATATAAAATATGGGCTGTAAAATCGTAGTCCTAAATTAGGCCAACTTAAGTTCTTAAATAATAAGACAGATGTGGCAACTTACGAAAAAAAGACTGCTTAATTGCAATAGCAGTTTTTATCAAGTTTCTAGTTTGTCTTTCTGCTATTTTTTGGCAACTTGGAGATTAGTTTCGAATTTTTAAAATATTTGAAAGTTGCCAGGTCTGTCCTTTTTAAGTACAGTTCATAAAGAATATAAACAAACTAAAACAGTTTTTTAAAGATCGATGGTGAGGGTGGTTGTGTTTTTTCTACTTTTTCTAGAGCCTAATGAGCGACAAAATACTTCTTTAAGTTTTAGCTAATCCAGAACTTATAAAATTACTTGTTGAGTAAAAATCGACTATAAATAAATAAATTTATATATATCTAATTAAAAACCGTACTTAATACTATCAAGAAAATCTTTACAACTGTAAAATCTTAAATGCATTTGTTACTAGAAAGTTGGCGGTCATGTTCGTCGTAAAAACTCGACGCTGCCACATTGAGCGCTAATATTATAAATTAAGAAACTAAGCATTTAATTTGAGTTAACTTTGATTCAGAAACTGTTTATTAATAAACTAAATAATAAATTATACATTTCACCAAAATATGTTAAAATATAAATATAAAATTAAATAACATCTTGATTAAATTTGGCACTCATAAATTTTCTTCTCTTTCGTTCTTCTTAATTTGCATTATGAAATGTCGGATTTGTTAAAACTTACTAAGTGTTTTTACATAAATTTCAAAGACCCAAAAACTGCATGCATATTTTAAATATCTTTATTTATTATAAAATGAAGTTTGGTAAATGAAAATTCACTTAAACATAAATATTAGTATATATATATATATATATATATATATATATATATATATATATATATATATATATATATATATATATATATATATATATATATATATATATATATATATATATATATATATATATATATATATATATATATATATATATTATTATATTATTAATTAGTTACCCCTAAATCTCGAGAAATTACTTATATTAAATTATAATTTTTTAATAAAACTTTATTTATCATAAAATGGTATTTAATTAATTATAATATTGTTAATTTAGAAATCATTCTTTATAACCCGTTTGAGGCTTATCCCAGCTACGATTTTTTTACTAAACCAGAGAGAGAGGCTGTAAGGAGGTAATGTTGTTCTTACCTTTTAACTGGTAATGTTGTTGCTTGCTCAGTAAGGTTGATCTTACAAATATATTAAGAGTAAAGGTGTTCCTTACTAAGCAGTGTTGATCTTGTTATAGGTAATGTTGAAAGCTTACAAAGCAATGTTGTTTTTGCAATATTATATGTAATGTTGAAGGCTTACTACGCAATGTTGTCCTTGCAATATTAATAAACAAAGTTGAACTTGCAATAATAGGTAATGTTGAAGGCTTACTACGCAATGTTGTCCTTGCAATTTTACAAAGTTACTTGCGTACAATGTTGTACTTGCAAATGTAATGTTACTTACAAAACGATGTTGTACTTGCAATGTTAAATGTAATGTTGAAAACTTACAAAGCGATGTTGTACTTGCAAAGTTAAAGGGCTGAACCTAAGTTATTTATACAAAACTGATTCTTGTCGATCAGCTGTTCTTATAACGTAAAATCTAGTATCGAAAAGAACCTTAAATTCTAAACGCCTTATTCGAAGCACGCTTACCATTATATACATTTCTTATAATTAATATTTTTGTTATATTTTTAATAAAACGAATTTATAGAAACAAATCTTTAATTTTCTGCCACATTCTTATTTTTGCTTACAATTGGTACTAAAATAACGTTAAAAATTCCACAATATATATATATATATATATATATATATATATATATATATATATATATATATATATATATATATATATATATATATATATATATATATATATATATATATATATATATATATATATATATATATATATATATATATATATAGTTTGAAATTTACACACACACACACACACACACACACACACACACACACACACACACACATATATATATATATATATATATATATATATATATATATATATATATATATATATATATATATAATATATATATATATATATATATATATATATATATATATATATATATATATATATATATATAATATAACTTGCAGCCCCTCCTTGCCAAGTTTACACGAGCCGCCACTGATGGTGGATAACAATTTTACCTTCTTTTTAGGGTCATGGATGGAATACAATTTAAATATGTTTTTTACGGTATTATTTTTTCTTTTTTCTTTCTTAAAGATTACCACCACTCACGGACATAGCTCTTTTCAAGGAGGGAGCATTTAAAACAGAAAGGAGGAAGAGAAACCACCCATCCCCGAACCTAACGCACTTCTCTCAGGTGGGTACAGACGGAAGCCTTGAAGAGATGAAGACTAAGTGAAGGAGGAAAAATAGATGAAGGTGAGGAGTTCCACAGAACAGAGGTGGCTGGAAAGAAGGAGGCACCACAAAGGGCTAGCCTGGGGTTTCCAGCATTCACACAAAATTTGCATGAAAGCTGGGCACCCCTTGTGCAACGGGGGAGACGTAATGGTGGAGGAATGCGAGAGGCCAATTCCCTCGATCACCTGCCATTGTAGTACCTGTTGAAAAGAGATAGTGAGCCAACGTCGCGTCGCAGAGATAGAGGGTCAAGAGGATTTGAAAGTAGAGGACAGTTTAATAATCTTTTAGCCTTAGATTACAACCCTACCAGAAGAGAGGAGGAACTTGAACACCCACAAATGTGAGAACAGTACTCCATACGAGGGCGAAGAAAACCCTTATATAATTGGAATAACTGCTCAGAAGAGAAAAATTCTCACAATCTCAACAGTTTTCTCAGCTTCTTAGAGGCCGCCTTAGCAACCGTTGTGACATATGGTTTCCAATACAATTTCTTGTTTATGTTAAGACCAAGAATGTTAATGTTATTTACAGGTGAGACTGGAGAGCCATCGATGAAGATAGGAAAGATGGAAGGTGTTTTGGAGAGGGAGATGTGAAGAAGTTGAGTTTTTAAAGAGTTAAATTTCACAAGGTTGCTATGACCCCACCGAGAAATCCCATCCAGATCAACAAAAATCGAATCGGAAAGTAGAAGACGAGAAGCAACACTAGAATAAAAAAAGGAGCAGATTTGAAATGAGTAGAAGAATGTAGAGCTGAGTCATCAACATAATAGTGAACAGAGTTAGAAATGCAGTTAATAAGATTGTTAATGAAAAGTTAGAATGAAATTGCAGATAATACAGAACCCTGAGGAACACAACCATTGATAGGAAAGGACGAAGAGGTCACCCTATCTACAAGTGCCGAAATGGAGCAATCTGAGAGAAAACTAAACAAGAGTAAGCAAAGAGAAGGAAAAAGCCCAAAGGAAGGGAATTTAGAGTGCAGCGACGCAGGCAATACCAGGTCAAAAGCCTTCGATATGTCAAGCGCCTCCACACAACACTCTCCGAACTCCCTAAGGGCAGAAGACCGTGAATCAGTTAGATTGGAAAATGTCACCAGCAGACCTCGAGCGTCGAAAGCCATGCTGATGATCTGAGAGAAGAAAATGAGACTCCAAATGATGTAGGAAATGAAAGTTAAGAAGAGTTTCAAAAATTTTAGACAGAACACAAGTGAAAGCTATAGGTCGATAGTTGGAAGGGTCAGGGTGGCTACCTTTTTTCGTAATCGGTTGAACATATGCGCGCTTTCAGCACTGATGAAAAATATTAGCATTAAGGCATAGAGAGTAGAGCTGAACGAGTATAGGTGTCAACTCGGAAACACATTCCATCAGAACACGAGGGGAATGCCATCCGGGCCACTAGCCTTCCTGACGTTCATAGATTTTAAGATCTAATGTACCCGATCATGAGTAATCAAAGGCAGAGACATGGAAAGCGTGAGAGGAGAAGGTGTTGGAGGAGGGATACCAGAATCGTGCAGGGTGGAATTAGATGAAAAAAGGAGACCGAAGAGATTAGTCTTTTCTGAGGAAATATTAGCTACAGAACCATCAGAGCGAATAAGAGGAGAAAAGGCAGATTTTCAGAAGTTATTAGAGATATTTTTGGCAAGAGGCCAGAAATTTCTATCAGTAGGAGAACCATGGAGGTCAGCGCATTTCCTTTTAATGAAAGTACGCTTAGTCCGTCGAAGAACATCCCTGCAACGATTCCGAGCTGAACGAAAATTAACAAGAATGATAGGAGAAGGAAAGTTTTTCCATTCACAATAAGCAATATCTCTCTCTCGAAGGACAAGAGAACAATTGCCATCAACCCATGGATTTTGAGGACAAAAAGATTTAGTTGAAGATGAAATGAACCTGCTCATCCCATCGACGATAACAGCCCCTACATTTTCAGCAGAGACAGAAG
>SEYY01023331.1:17500-34211 GCA_009176605.1 Armadillidium nasatum
TATATATATATATATATATATATGTATGTGTGTGTGTGTGTGTTGTGTGTGAGAGAGAGAGAGAGAGAGAGAGAGGTGTAGAACTGAGTGTCAATCGAGAGCTAGATTAGGCTTGCACTGGTTTTGCATACCGGTTGTTTAAATGTTTCCAGGAATGTGAACTGGTTGCAAAGTCGTTTGCTGTTTAATCAAATAAGATAACGAATCAGTTGTTGACTCTTTTGATTATGAAGAGAACAGTTCACCAGCTGGGTAAGATGAAAATTCAGCCCGAGAAGTGAAGTTCACCAGCTGGGTAGGATGAAGATTCAGCCTTGGAAGTGAAGTTCACCAGCTGGGTAGGATGAAGATTCAGCCTTGGAAGTGAAGTTCACCAGCTGGGTAGGATGAAGATTCAGTCTTGGAAGTGAAGTTCACCAGCTGGGTAGGATGAAGATTCAGTCTTGGAAGTGAAGTTCACCAGCTGGGTAGGGAGATTCAGGGAAGTGAAGTTCACAGCTTAATTTCAGGGAAGTGAAACATTAATTTAGCAAGTGAGTCACCAGTTAGCAGTCAGGCTCGTTTGGAAGTGAAGTTCACCAGCTGGGTAGGATGAAGATTCAGCCTTGGAAGTGAAGTTCACCAGCTGGGTAGGGGGAAGATTCAGCCTTGGAAGTGAAGTTCACCAGCTGGGTAGGATGAAGATTCAGCCTTGGAAGTGAAGTTCACCAGCTGGGTAGGATGAAGATTCAGTCTTGGAAGTGAAGTTCACCAGCTGGGTAGGGAGAAGATTCAGCCAGGGAAGTGAAACATTAATTTATAAAGTGTTAGCACTCGTCAGGCTCGTTCTCTTAACTGCTAAATGTTTATTACTTTTATTCTTTTTCCATAATGTGATTTATCTTTTTCAATATAAAATATATGAAATATAACATTTCCTCTCAGCATATAATTCCCCAAATAGTAGGAGTGGGGGGGGGGAGAGAATTGACCTCTTAATTAAGTTAGGTTCGGATGCAATATTCCTTTTCACCCCAGAACTCAATCTTTGCCTCCTGTCTCCAGTCAACTTTTAATCTTACATACGAATTCTTATTTACAAGCTAAGCTAGTTGGCACTCTGACTCTTTCCCTTCTCGTACCATGAAGTATGAGAAGAGAACCTGCAAACTATTTGTTTTTTTTTCCTTTAACACCTTTAATAACTTTAAAATGATGAAAAATATTGTGGCGCTGGAAATGTCAGCAATTTCTGCATTCATAGATTGCGCCTGATTCACTCTTCTCAGTCATCACTTATCTCCAAGTGATTATTCTACTTCTACACATCACATTCTGTTCTTTACAGAAGTTCAAATATTTGGTCATTCCGACAAAAACCTTCAATTTTAATCGAAGGGAGGATGTTTGTAGGTGTGCAATCTTTTGTCCCTTTGAGCTTTATATCCCTTGCCAACCTGCAATTAAATTAATTTATGTTGTTCATCATATATGCAGACTACCCTAAATTCTGACATTATCTAAACTGTAAAATATATCAAATTCTTTGTCTTACCTTTTTTGAAATTATAATTCTAGTGACTTCAATATTCCACAGTGCTTATGACTTTCTTTTTAATTCTGAAAATCAAAATGAAAAACTCTCCCGTCATTTCTCTATCAACAAAAGCTTTGAGCAGTTAGTGCAGCTTCCTATTCGTATTCCTAATGGTTTTGGAGACGAAATCAACATACAATAAACCCTTTTTTAATTATTTGACATTTTGGTGTTGCAGACTGATAGGATTTTTTAATCCATTTTAATTTTTTCTGGGAGATATAAATGCTTCAGGAGGCGTATGTTCTATTTTCTTACCCTTCTACTAAAATTAGCAAACTTTGGTTTCACTCTGACTGTTCTGGTGCTATTCATCACACTGACATTGCCTTTAGAAATTACCTGTCATCTTCAATATCCAAAAACTCATACTCTTCATATTTTATATCAAAATCATTAAAATTCTATTTTTTGTCACCCCGGAAATTTCTCCGTATAAAAAGCAGTAAATAATCTTCCTTGTTCCTCTTCTTCCCACTTATTCTGAAACTTTGCCAAAAATACTAACTCTACCTTTGTGTTTCTTTCTAATGATTACAACTCTAACTTATTATAATGTTAAGCAACGGAATCGAAGGAATATTGTATTACCAAGTATCGACAATACAGGCTTTTAGAAAGAGCTATTATATTACCGCCTTTTAATTATAATGATAATAGCAATGCAATAAAATGAAAATGGTAAGCCAAAGTTTTCTGTGTGCATAGTCATTTCCACCTAATCGAGGTTACTCTTTCTAATAATAATAAAAATAATAATAATAATAATAATAATAATAATAATAATAATAATAATAATAATAATAATAATAATAATAATAATAATAATAATAATAATAATAATAATCCAAAATGTTCTCTATTAATAAAATAGATTATTAAAAAGGAAAACTTAACCTTTTTCTTGTATGTTGATTATTAGAATTTTCTTTTATAATCTTCATTTGCTCTTTGAAAACTTTAAAATGTCACAAATTGTTAAAGTTCGACACTTTCCTTCCGGAACCAAATGCATCCTTCCGATACACACACACACACACACATACACACACACATATATATATATATATATATATATATATATATATATATATATATATATATATATATATATATATATATATATATATATATATATATATATATATATATATATATATATATATATATATATATATATATAGCCAGACTGCAGTTTAACATACTTAAATATTTAAAAAACTACTAAACGTACATTAAAAAGAATAAAATTTTTGGAATCCTCTCCGAATTTTAAGTGTGAAAAATTGTGAAATAAAATAAAAAATCTTATAATAATTTTAATAATTACCAAATTATATTTATTTAATACGACATTCGTCTGGCAGCGCACGTGTCTTTTTATGAGTCAAATTCCGAGAATTTAAAGGTGCATAAATTTCGCGAGTGCGTAGAAAATTATAACAAAAATGTAAAATATTTATATTTGGTGTAATATGGCAGCAGGCTACGATGCTACGGCAACATACCAGCTATCGGTTAGGCCACAATCCCACGGCATCTTCGGTCGTCAGGTTAAATAAGTCGAAAGGAGTTCGTTAAAAAAAAAAAAAAAAACCTTACTAATATTAAAAATAATAAGGACAGATTTTTCCTCAAATATCGTACAAAAAATTTTTATTTTTTATTTTTTTTTCTATTTTAAAATATTTTACATTTTTCATACCCAATATTCGACAAAGATTCCAAAAATGTTATCCTTTTTTACGTACGTTCAGTAGTTTTTGAAATATTTAAGTATGTTAAAGTGCAGGCTGACCTATATTTTATATATATATATATATATATATATATATATATATATATATATATATATATATATATATATATATATATATATATATATATATATATATATATATATATATATATATATATATATATATATATATATATATATATATATATATATATATATATATATATATATATATATATTTTATATTCCGCATTTTCGACATGTACAGATAAAATTCCGGATGAGAAAGACTGAAAATGTAACGTTTGCGAATGTGAATTAAAGATAAATTGAAGATCTTGATCTTCGTTTTATGAAAAGAGGAATGGGTGTGAAAGTATGAAAGAGAATTGAAGTATTAAGTGGGGGAAGGGTCAAATGAGGATGTTAAGAAAGGCACAAATGAGTGGGAGTTAGGGGTAAATGGGGATAAGGGAATAGGCAAATATGGATGGGGGAGAGGGGGGGAATAAGCCAATGTATCTTGGATCGCGATGAAAAGCCTCACGAATTCGTGACGTAAAATCTGTAAAACTTCGAAATTGAGTAAATGCATTTGAGAAAATTTTCATGATTTTTTTATCATTAGATCATCGACAAACTATTTTTTCTCAACAAAACAAACATTATCGTTTACAAACAAGTAAACACATGTGTATAACACTTTATATATATATATATATATATATATATATATATATATATATATATATATATATATATATATATATATATATATATATATATATATATATATATATATATATATATATATATATATATATATATATATATATATATATATATATATATATATATATATATATATATATATATATATATATATATATATATATATATATATATATATATATATATATATATATATTGAATAAAGTTTCTATTTTTCGAGTATTTTAGTTTCACAATAAAGAGAAGTACTAAAGTTCTAAATGTTGTTTATTAAGATAAATCAACGTTTCGAGGAGTTTCACTGTCCTCCTCCTCAGGACAATAAACAAAAATACAAATCAACAGTTTGTAACACAACACTAAAGAACAAATTATTTTTAGCAACTAAGAGACAAAACATGAAAGAAGGACAACAGTAACAAGGTTTGTAGGTTGGTTGGCGGATAAAAAATATAAAAAATGAAAAAAAATTATTATAAAAGCATGTAGATATAAAAAACAAAGGAAGAAAAGTGATCTAAAACTGAAAATAAATACATTGTCCCTTAAAATTAAGGGACAATGTACCATAAACAATAAAATATAAGATGAAATAAAACATAAGACAAAGGCAAAATGCTATGTAATAACAACGTATTATATATATATATATATATATATATATATATATATATATATATATATATATATATATATATATATATATATATATATATATATATATATATATATATATATATATATATATATATATATATATATATATATAATTTTTAAAATCACTTTTAGTAAATAATAAAAAGTAAAACACTAAAAGAGAATTAACAAATGAAGTAAAAAGGACATAACAAGTTAGAGAGTAAAAAGCCGTATACACTTCAGGGCGACGTTATCCCGGCTCCCTCTTCACTCACTACCTTACTAAGCAGCAGGAGAAAATTTTTTTGGTAAGATTTCAAATTCCGACCAAATAAAAAGCACAAACTCAACAACATAACACCAATTCGATCTGACCACCAGCATACCACAAAACTCAATCTTTGAATATTGTTTTCAAAAATTTAACGTGGGTATTATCAATGTCCAAAAATCCAGGTGCGATATGAAAGTGTTTTTGAAGTTTTAAATAAAAAATTATTCTATAAGTCTCTTTAAATTTTTTGATCTCGAAATAAAGATAAATCTGGAACCTTTCCAATATATCATATGTTGCCCATTCCTTAAATTATACCTTCTAACATTAGCTTTATGTTGTTCTAAACGAAATATGATTTGTGGCATGTAAAACAAGTGGCCCTACAGTATATACTCTGCCAGTTTTTCTGTATAAGTTGTATTATTAGAAATTAAGATATTACATATTTTATCCGGGAAAGTAAAAATAAGATGTAAATTATAAATTGAGTCTGTAGTGACTAAAAGAAAGGAGAGAATCTGCATAAATAACTACAATTGTATTTTGAGGAAAGGCACGAGCTTCCACATTTTGGCTGCCGTAAAATCAAGATTTTGCTATGTGATATTATTTAGAGATAAAATGCTGTACGTATTCTAAAGATAGAAATTGAGGAAAAACAAAAGTAATATCTGCATCCAGAAATATGGGATCAGTGATGTTCAGAGCACGTAGAAAAGAATTAAAAATAATATTTTACTTAATATATACAGGGTGGTTGAAAAAGGCATGCAGTAGTTTATTACTGGGTGTGGACTTTCTAAACACTTTAAAGGACAGATCTTCTCCTTTTTCGTACTATAAAATTTAAATTTATTAGAGGCAACTAAATCATTCACCTTGGAAAGAAATTGTTGTTCGAAGAAGTCTTGTGGAACAACTACTAAAAAAACATCGTCCACATAACGATACCAAGAAGTAAACGATACAGAGGCAATGTGTTTACTAATTGAGTTTAGTAGAATCACACGTAAAGATTAAAGATTAATGAACTAAGGCTGTTGCCCATACCGGTACCAAAAATTTGCCTATAAAATTTGTTACTGAATGTAAAAACATTCTGTCTCATACATATTTCTATCAGTTTAACAAATTTATCGATTGCAATTGATAAATCAAAATGTTTTAATCTTTCAGCTAGAAAATTAAGAAATTGCTGTATGGGCGAATTAGTAAATAGACTAGTAACATCAAAACTAAACAATAAATGATTATGGGGAGTTTTGCTGCCAAATCATTTCTTTAAATGGAGGGTGTTTTTTTAACATGTGAAGGTGAAATTCTACCCAGAATGGAGGCAAAAAACTTGTGAGCCATCTAATGAATTTAACAAAGTTGTCGTTTTTACAGGCATTGACAAGTCTGAGAGGAAGTTTTGGGATTCCGTGAAGAATTTGTGTAGTTTTGAGATTCCGTAAAAATAGAGGATAAAGTGATTTGGAACGCTTAAATGAATAGGAAGTAGACTCTTAACGTAAGTTTTTTATTTTGGTCGGAATTTGAAATCTTACAAACAAATTAATGTAGTAATGTAGTGAACAGGGAGCCGAGATAACGTCGCTCTGAAACGTATACGGTTTATACTCTTTAACTATATATATATGTTTTTACTTCTTTTGTTGATACCTTTCTAGCATTTTACTTTTTATCAAAAGTGGCTTTAAAAAATAATTAATATATTACGGAAAGCAAGTTGAGTTAATTTTTCGTTAAAATAATATATATATATATATATATATATATATATATATATATATATATATATATATATATATATATATATATATATATATATATATATATATATATATATATATATATATATATATATATATATATATATATATATATATATATATATATATATATATATATATATATATATATATATATATATATATATATATATATATATATATATATATATATATATATAACAATAAAATATACAATGATTTGAACATAAAATAAAGGGTAAACAAATATATGAAATTAGAGAATAATGTGAAAATAATATACTGAAGATAAAATATATAAAAAAAAATAAATAAAAATAAAGAAAAAAAGGAGGAATAGAATAAATAAATGAATAATGTAGATAAATGAAATGTAAAATTGTATGATTGAAATAGAGGGGGGAGGGGGTGGTGGTAAGAGGAGATAAATAAAAAGAGTCGTAATTTAAAAGATCCACTGTCATCGTTTAAGGATGGAGTTGTTGTATGTACAAACGAGGATTTCAAGTAATACAAATCAAGAGGTTGGCTGGTTTGGGTGATTATCTTGAAACCTGCAGGATTGACTAAAAGATTATGGGTGTTACAATGGTGCTTCTATGCACCAACTTGCCTCTAGAGTCGGAGAGCAAAGAGAGATATTTGTTCCTACAGATCTTCCAGTGACCTACCCACCTTCCTCAAGCATTCGACAGCATCCACTATCTTTTAGTCAATCCTGCAGGCTTCAAGATAATCACCCAAACCAGCCAACCTTTTGATCTGCATTTTTTGGAATCCTCATTTGTAGACACAATAACTCCATCTTTAAACAATGACAGTGGGTCTTTTAAATTACGACTCTTTTTATTCATCTTCTCTTACCCCCCCCCCCTATTTCAATCATACAATTTCTCATTTTATTTATCTTCCTTAATCATTTATTTATTCTATTCCCTATTTTTTAATTTTTTTTTAATTTTTCTTTTCTATATATTATTTTCTCATTATTCTCTGTTTTTATATAATTATTCAGTCTTTATTTTACGTTCATATCATTGTATATTTTATTATTATATATATATATATATATATATATATATATATATATATATATATATATATATATATATATATATATATATATATATATATATATATATATATATATATATATATATATATATCCTCTGGTGGTAAAGGCCAGAGGCCTTCCGAATTCCACCGGAGTTGGAAAAACTTTATCCTGGTCGATGGAGGCCGACATGTCCAGATACACGGCGTTTGAAAGTATGCAAGTAAAAGGAAGTTGGGAAAACAGACAAAGGTAGTGTGTTACAGACTTTACCAGTAGAGTATATGTAAGACTGAGCATTGCCTTTAAGTCTGGGGTCGGAGAGTTCGAGAGATGAAGGATGATACTGTGTAGAAAAGCGTGTCGCACGAGCTCTTCTCAATGGAGGAAGCGTGCAGAAGAGCAGTGTCCGTTGTAATAGAGATATTATAGAGAGAGTGACGCAACAATTCGAAAGGAAGAAAGAGATTGGAGAGTGTTAGTAAGAGCAGGAGAGTTGATGAGACGAAAAGCCCTAGGCTCCACCTTCTCAAGGAGAGCTGTATGAGTGGAACCTCCCAAGATGTGTGAATCATACTCCATACACGGACTAACAACACACATATAGAGAGCAAGCAACTGTGATGGGGTGAAGTAATTCTGAAGGCGTCTCAGAACACCCAATCTCTTAGAAGTTTGTTTAGAAAGAGAAGTAATGTGATCTTTCTAAGAAGAATGGTCACGAGAAAAAGATACACCGAGACTATTAATTAAGAACAGATGAAGGTTTGAGTTATGTGTTTTCGAAGAAGATATCATAGTTGTGCAGAAGATTGTGTCGAGTGGAGGAATGATGGAACTGAGTTTTTGAGGCTTTGAAAACTAACCTGATTTCTCTGCCCCAATTTGAAATACGTAAAAGATCAGAAATTAGTTTCTCCTAGGTTACCCTTCTCAAATCTATTAACTGCTGTTGGGAGGGACATCTTTCAAACTGAAAGGAGTAATGAAAGGTGGAGTCATCAGCATAGGAGTAGATAGGAGATGAAATATGGAAAGAAGATCATTAATGAAAAGCAGAAAAAGTCTTGGGAATATGACAGAACCCTGAGGAACACCATTATTAACAGATTTAAAGGAAGAACAGTGACCTTTGAGAACAGCTGCTATAGAACGACCAGAAAGGAAATTAGAGAGAAGATCATAGAGAGAAATATAGAAACCGAAAGAGGGAAGTTTAGAAATCAAAGCTTTGTGCCAGACTCTATCGAAGGCATTCGATATGTCCAGCACGACAGCAAAAGATTCACCGAAATGCCGAAGAGCGGAGGACCAAGAGTCAGAGAGAAGGGAAAGAAGATCACAAGTAGAGCGTTTCTTATAAAACCCTTACAATCGATCAGACATAAGATAAGAAGAATTGAGATGTTTCCAAATCTTCCTATTAAGGATTGATTCGAAAATTTTTGAGAGAATGGAGGTCAATGAAATGGGACGATAGTTAGAGGGTAGAGAGATCACCCTTCTTCGGCACAAGCTGAATGAGCGCACGTTTCCAGCAAGAAGGGAAGGTCGAAGTAGAAAGACAAAGAAGACAGGATGGAAGCTCAGAAGCACAAGTTTTAAGAAGAACAGGAGAAATAAAATCGGGACCGTACGCCTTCTTAGTATTAAGCTCAGAGAAAGCAGAAATAACATCTTTAGAAGAAATTATAATTTTAGGAATGAATGAGTTGGAGGGGGTTGAAGGAGAAGGAATAGCTCCGAATCGTCTAAATTTGAATTAGAGGAAAAAGTTTGAGCGAAGAATTCAGCTTTAGTAGATGGTAAAACAGCAGTTGTGCCGTCGAAAGATACTAAAGGAGGGAAAGAGGGAGAAGCAAAGTTGAAATTTTTGGCA
This sequence comes from Armadillidium nasatum, assembly GCA_009176605.1. Taxonomy (NCBI): domain Eukaryota; kingdom Metazoa; phylum Arthropoda; class Malacostraca; order Isopoda; family Armadillidiidae; genus Armadillidium; species Armadillidium nasatum. Next base: position 27,171 of record SEYY01023331.1, read on the forward strand.
AAATACCAGAAAGAGCGTGAGGAAGAGGAATCAGAAAGATTATTGCATTTTTCTAAGGAGAAAAGAGTTTTTAGTGTTAGGAAGGGTAGATTTTGCAAGATTCCAGGATGAAATATAAGTTGCGTGAGTTTCTAGAGTTTGAAGATGACGGTAATCCCTGAACAATTACGTAAGAACAATAAGAGTTAAACCAAGGTTTGTTAGGTTTAATAGAAGGGAAAGAAAATGGAATGTACGTCTTCATGCCAAAGAAAATCACATTAGTTATCCGTTCAGCACACTCCACGGAAGCAATAATCATTCCAAGGGAAGTCAAAAGAAGTACGACAGAAAGGCCGATCAGCTTGCGGCACAAAAATGCCACAAACGTTTCCTTTCAGTAGAAGAGGGTCATTCCTGAGGAAGACTTGAAGAGATAGAAGAGGATACAGAGATAAGAAGGTGATCGGAGGAGCCTGGAGGAGGAAAGAGTTTAACAGTAAAAGGAGAAGAATAAGATGTTACTAAAAGGTCTAGAATGTTTAGTTCATCTCCAAGAGAATCAGGAATACGAGTAGGGAGTTGCACAAACTGCTCAAGGTCTTTTTGGATAGGGAAATGGAAGGCACGTTCACCAGCTGTATCATGAGAACTAGAAGATAGCCATTGGTGGTGGTGAACATTGAAATTACCTAATGTGATGATTTCAGAGAAAGGAGAAGAAGAGAGAATGTGTTCTATTTTGGAGTTTAGATAATCGAAAAATTTCGGGTAGTCAGTAGAATTAGGAGATAAATAAACAGAACAAATTAATTTAGTCGTAGAATAGCAAGAGAGCCTGAGCCAGGTGGAAAATTCGGAAGAATCCAAATTAGAGACACGAGATCAAATATCATCGTTTCGCACGTATGCGCGACATCCGCCTTTGGATGAATATTGAGGATAGAGACAGTAGGATTAAACAGAAAAGAGTTTGTTATCAGAACGCTCAAACATCTGAGTTTCGGTCAAGAATAAGAGGTGAGGTCTAGAAGAAGAGAGGTGAATTCAACAAAGTGGAAATTGAAATGAAGACTGCGAATTTTCAAGAAAATAATGAAAAAAAACCGTGCGTCCGGAATAGGTGGCTTCAAATTCCTGATGTCACCAACACCATGAAGGGCTTCGGAATCCGCCCCTCTTCAATTATCCGAGGCTACCAATGTCAACGTCATAATTATTTTTTTTCTTTTTTTAAGGGATGTGTGACTGTAATAGTGTTTATTGTGCGTAAAAGGAGATCCTCCTCCATGTAGAAGAAAGTGTAGATAAGTGCGAAAATGAACGTACCATTGGACCCAGGATGAGATGGGAAGTACCCTTAACATTACATACACCCAATGTGGGGTAATCTCATAGCCTGGGAAGCGCTACTTCCCTCCCCAGGGTATATATATATATATATATATATATATATATATATATATATATATATATATATATATATATATATATATATATATATATATATATATATATATATATATATATATATAACAAATAAAGGCTTAGAAAAAAAAAAACAAGAGATATGATTCTGACCCATTATAAAAGACGAAATGATTTACATATATAAGTGGCAGAAAGAATTATAATCGAGATACTTACGACAACAAGAATGATTCACGTAAATTTAGGTAAACACACATAAGAAGGTTTTGCAGAAATGGAAACCTTCAAACTAGGACTTCTTCTTGTGGACAATAAGAGGGTTGGTCGGAGTCAAAATAGCTGACGGAGGAGAAGAGTAGAAAGTACAGAAAGAGGGGATGATGCAGAATCCGAAAACAAGAAATTAGGAACGGAATTCACAAGCTCTGCGTATGCAGAAGCGGAAGTGGAAGATGCAGGTTCTGTGGATGTAGAAGTGAAAGCGAATGGAACAATTTCTTCAGTTGCAATAGCCGAACCTTTGGAAAACATTGATGTGGCGCATCTCCAGTTGGTCATTGATGCATCATCACTCGCTATAAGAGTTGGGCTTTGTATGATTCTGGATAGCACTCCTTTACCCATTTGCTTCTTCAATTAACTTACTGAATCTCAGAGCAGATATTCTGCGGCAGTGAATTCTTATCTATCCACTTATCTATGCTCCACTTTAAGCCTTTCATTGTGGGTAGTGATTTTCCTTTATGTATCGACCATAGGCCTCTTGCTACTGACTTTGGCAGCCAGACTCCAGCTATATAAGAGCGAACGTATCTATCTTTCCTGTTGAAGTATGTATTTTGTGGTAATGTCAAGAGCTCGGAAAACGTTGTTGCTAATTTTCTCTCGGTCGGTCTGCTCCTTTTCTCTGGATCCAGTTGACCTCTTCTCCATTGCACTTCTTCAGGAAAGTATTCCAGATCTTTCTTCTTTCACGTGACAGGTTTAAATCTTTCTCTGTTCCAGTATTTTTTTGTGTGGTGTGATATTTCGACACCTTACCCTCGTCATTTGGTGCCTACCCCCATTTTATGAGGTAGTTCTTCAACGATCTCCAAGTATGCCCCCATCCTGATTCATTGATTTAAGCACGATATTTTTAGTCCAATTCTTTGCTAATTTTACGTTCCTTTCTCTCAAAAATTCTTTACATCCTTTCATTTTCCCTTTCTTTATTCCTTTTGATCTTCCATCTATCATTCAAATTCTTTCTCTTTTCCTTTTTCTTTCTATTGCTTTGCATTACATTCCGTCTTACTTTTGTTTTGCTTTCATATACTCTCTTCCTTTACTCTTACTCTCTCATAACTTTTTCTCTCTCTCTCTCTCTCTCTCTCACTTTATTTGTTTTTTCACTTACTTTCTGTTCTTCCATCATTTCATTTTACCCTATCGCCATTTCAAAATTAAATCTTTATTATCAATCTTATTTTATTTTCTTATAGGTTCAATTGTTTTCTTTTTTTTCTACTTTATTTTTATTTATTTTTTTCATTTTGTCTTTCTCCTTTACACTCTCACTCATCCTAAATCCTGCATTTTATTTTCCTTATTCTTTTCTTCCTTCTTTTCTTCATTTATTTCTTTATATTCTTGCTTTCTTTCTTTATTTATTTTCCTTGATTCTTTCTTTCTGTCTATAGATTCTCATTTCAGTTTCTTCTTCTTTCTACTTTTATTCCTCTTTTCTCTTCTCTTTTTCTTTATTTTCTATTAAGTTTTCATTAATATAGTTATGAATTATTATAGGTGTGTTTTCGAATATTTTGTTAATAGAGTTTAATTTTTCTGAATACTTTTTCTCTTTTAAAATTATATCTGAAGGAAAAATTATTTTATAAGTTTCTTACAATGAGGAAGAAGTTTATAAACTTCTAAACAAGAAGAGAGAAACATTTAATAGCATGATATTTTTACACCATAAAACCAAGAAGAATATTACTCTATACTTTATTTATTAATATTTTATTCTATTGCACAATTGTGTTCTACTTTTACATTGTAAAAAATAATCATGATATCGTATTTTATCAAGGGAGTTTCACTTTAAAATTTTATTAATTAAAAAAAAAATATATATATATATATATATATATATATATATATATATATATATATATATATATATATATATATATATATATATATATATATATATATATATATATATATATATATATATATATATATATATAGGAATTAGTTTGTGAAGAGAAATTTGTTTGTTTTAAAATAGTTAATTTCCATTTTTATTCTGACATTTTAGAACAGTTTTTCACTGTACTGGGTTTTTATTGACCAATTTTAGGAACATAAGAAAATAGAGACAGTTAGAAGCCACAAGGGCCTATCGAGACTGTCCCAGTCCAAACAAATAATAACAATAACAATACTAATACATGCACAAAAGACTATGTCTATCCCATCCTTAGTTATCAGTTCATTCATGAAAAAATAAAAGTAAAATTAAGCCCAATTATACATGCAATATTCTATGAACCATCACCCTTTACAAAAAAACTGCCATTAGGCTTAGTCATAGGTTGATCTGTTGATCTAAAAACTCATATATACCCACCAATTTGGCTTAGTCAAGTTATTTTATCTAATACCTAAACCATCCATATATCTATTTTCTTGTTTTTTATAAATTAAAATTGGGGAAGAGTATTCAAGCACAATTTGTAGCCCTAAATTTTAGTTATTAAATTTTTTTTTCCATCTTTAATTAAATAATTTCCAACAAAATTTCAGCGTTACAGTTATAGTTACATTGCATTGATTGAGATTTTCACAGTATTAAAAATATTTCGTTTCTTCCTAATTTAAATATATTTATGTTTGTATCGGATTTCTACGACAAAATTTCAAAACAATTAAATCGGTGTTTATGTTCAAAATTCGTCACTTACCCCCTCTTGCCTTTCTTGATGTCTCCCCTTCCATCACCCCTTCCCCCATTTCGAAGAATGAAAAGAGATATTTCTATTTCTTTTTCACTATTTTTGTCACATTCCCTAAATTTTTATTTATTTTCATTTAAGATGTCTTACTTGCCATGTATTTCCGGATGGCTGTAATATTTCCTTTATATATATATATATATATACATATATATATATATATATATATATATATATATATATATATATATATATATATATATATATATATATATATATATATATATATATATATATATATATATATATATTTCACTTCTGGTGGGCAAAGGACAGAGGTCTACTAATATTCCAACAGAGTTAGGGGAAAAGTCGGGAACATGGTCAAATTAAAGGCCGACATGACCTGATACACGGCGTTTGAAGGTGCCTAAGTCATAGGAAGTTGGGAAAATAGATGAAGGAAGTGTGTTCCAGACTTTACCAGTAGAGTACATGTAAAATTGAGCATAGCGGTTAAGTCTGGGGTCAGAGAGTTGGACAGAGAAAGGATGAGACTGTGTAGAGAGACGAGTCGCACGAACCCTTCTCAATGGAGGAGGTATGCAACGAGAGAGTTCAGAAGAGCAGTGTCCATTGTAATAGCGATAGTATAGCGAGAGTGACGCAACATTTCGACGGGCAGAAACAGATTGGAGAGAAATAGTAAGAGCATAAGAGTTGATAAGGCGGAAAGCTCTAGACTCACCTTTTTCAGGAGAGCTGTATGAACGGAACCACCCCAGATGTGTGACGCATACTCCATACAGGGGCGAACAACACCCCTATACAGAACAAGCAACTGGGGTGGTGTGAAGAAATACTGAAGGCACCTCAGAACACCCAACCTCTTAGAAGCTTGTTTAGAAAGAGAGGTAATGTGATCTTTCCAAGAAAGATCACTAAAAAAAGAAACACCTAGAATATTAAGGAGAGATGAAGGTTTGAGTTGCTTGTTTTCGAAGAAGATATCATAGTTATGTGGAAGATTGTATCGAGTAAAGAGATGGAGGAATTGAGTTTTTGAGGCATTGAAAACGACCATGTTTTCTCTGCCCCAATTTGAAATGAGAGATAGATCAGAGGTTAGTTGCTCCAAGTCCATCCTCCTTGCCTCTATTAACTGTTTCTGGGAGGGACGCCTTTCAAAATGAAAAGAGTAATGAAGTGGAGTCGTCAGCATAGGAGTGGATAGGAGATGAAGTAATAGAGAGAAGGTCATTATTGAAAAGCAGAAAAAGTGTTGGAGATAGGACAGATCCTTGAGGAACACCACTATTAATAGATTTATAGGATGAACGGTGGCCGTCTACAACAGCTGCTATAGAACGACCAGAAAGGAAATCAGAGAGAAGGCCACAGAGAGAAGGATAGATTCCGAAAGAGGGAAGTTTGGAAATCAAAGCTTTGTGCCAGAGTCTATCGAAAGCCTTCGATATGTCCAGCGCGACAGCAAAAGATTCACCGAAATGCCGAAGAGCGGAGGACCAAGAGTCAGAGAGAAGGGAAAAAAGATCACCAGTAGAGCGTTTCTTACGAAAGCCATACTGGCGATCAGAGATAAGATTAGAAGAATTGAGATGCTTAAAAATCTCCCTGTTAAGGATAGATTCGAAAACTTTAGAAAGAACGGAGGTTAAAGAAATGGGACTATAGTTAGAGTGCTGAGAGGGGTCCTCCTTCTTCGGCACAGGCTGAATGAGCGCACGTTTCCTGCAAGAAGGGAAGGTTGAAGTAGAAAGACATAGACCAAAAAGTTTACCAAGGCAGGGTGCAAGCTCGGAAGCACAAGTTTTGAGAACCACAGGAGGGATACCATCAGGACCATACGCCTTCTTAGTGTTAAGCTCAGAGAGAGCAGAAGTGACGTCTTTAGAAGAAATTAAAATTATAGGCATAAATGAGTTGGAGGGAGTTGAAGGAGTAGGAACAGCTCCGGAATCGTCTAAGGTTGAATTTAAGGCAAAAGTTTGAGCAAAGAGTTCAGCTTTAGAGGAAGGCAAAACGGCAGTTGAACCGTCAGAAGATACTAGAGGAGGGAAAGAGTAAGAAGCAAAGTTAGAGTTGACATTTTTTGCAAATGCCAGAAAGGGGAGAGAAGAACCAGAAAGATTATTGCATTTGCGAGGAGAAAGGTTTTTTATCTCGAAGATTTTGCACGATCCGGATGAAATATAAGTAGTGAGTTTCTGGAGTTTGAAAAAACGTAATCCCTGAAGGCAGCATCCTGCGGCGGATAGCACTAACGCAGAGTTAAACCAAGGTTTATTAGGTTTAGTGGAAGGGAAAGAATATGGAATGTACGCCTCCATGCCAGAGAGAATCACCTCAGTTATGCGCTCTGCACACTCCGAGGACCCCTCCCACGGAAACAGAAAACATTCTACGGAAATCAAAGAAATACACCGAAAGTCCGACCAGCTTGGGACCGAAATGCCAGAAACTTTCCTCGAAGGCGGAGGCCGTTTTGCGGAAGACTTGAAGAGACAGGACAAGATACAGAGATAAGAAGATGATCGGATGAACCCAGAGGAAGAAAGAATTTAACAGTATAAGGAGAAGGATTAGAAGTTAGAAAAAGGTCTAGAATGTTGGGTTCATCACCAAGACGTCAGGGATACGAGTAGGAGATTCACCAACTGCTCAAGGT
>SEYY01023332.1:0-5000 GCA_009176605.1 Armadillidium nasatum
CTTTATTCTTACTTTTCATCAACGATATTCTCATCTCCACTTCTAAATTCTGTTCATTCTGTTTGTTTCTAGAGTTGCTTCTCATTTTCAACTTTCTGGCTCCATTCTTTCCGAACTGGACGAGATTCCTCGGTGGAGTCGTCTAAGCCTTGTGAAATTCAACTCTTTAAAAACTAAATGTCTTCAAAGCTCCCTCTCAAAAACGTCTCTCACCTGTAAACAACCCTAACATTCTTGGGCTGAAAGCATAAACAATAAACTTTCTTGGGAAACCTCATCACATTAGTTGCTAGGGCAGCTTCAAAGAACTTTGAAATACTGTTCAGATTGCGTGAATTTTTTTTCTTCCGAACAGAATTGACCACTCGCATTGCATCACCATTACGTCGCTCTCGCAGCACAAGGGTTGCCATGCTTTCATGAATTTTATGTGAATATAGTAAACCCCAGGCTTGCCTGTTGTGGTGACTCCTTTTTCCAGCCACTTCTATTCTGTGGAACTCTCTGCCATCATCTGTTTTCTCCTGCTGTATTAAATCTTCCTCTCTTCAAGGAATCCGTCTGCTCTCACCTTCAGTCTCACAGTCTTTCCCTATTTATTTCTTTAACCAAGAACTCAAAAGCTAAGTTCAATCTTACATGTATTCTACTGGTAGAGTCTTGAACAAATTCAGTTTTTATCTATTTCCCCTTAGGCTCTTCATGCACACATTCAAATGCAGATTATAGGAACATTTCGGCCATTTTCCGAGGACGATTCATACATTCCACCTAACTCTGATAGAATTTTGAAGACCTTTGACCTTCACCCTCGAAAGGTGATATATATATATATATATATATATATATATATATATATATATATATATATATATATATATATATATATATATATATATATATATATATATATATATATATATATATATATATATATATATATATATATATATATATATATATATATGGTACCTAACAGTGCAACGATACATCTTTATGCAAGATAACGCCAGACCGCAAGTAGCCATATGTGTTGGGGACTACCTCTACAATGTAGGAATTCGAACTTTGTGCTGACCCGCATACAGTCCCCACCAAAACCCCATCGAGCATCTGTGGGACACACTGAAAAGGCGGCTACGACGGCTACAGCACCAGCCACACAGCTTTAACGACCTGAGATAAACGGTTGTACGCCTGTGGGAGGAACTGCCACAGGAAACCATCCAGGACCATTATCTCCAACATGCATCAACAGTGTTTAGTTGTCATACGTGTAAAGGGAGTCCACGCAAGGTACTGATTGCCAGGAACCATTGGCATGCACATACACCCTGCAGGTTTGCACCACACCCTACTTATATACCACAGTGTCCCATGGTCCTGGGGATTCCCACGGTGGGACATTACATTATCCCCATTGTGCATAACCATGTGCTGTAAACAGTGTTACTTACTCGTTTGTATGTTTCAGTGTTCTTCTATTGACGTTTGTTACAGTGATGCGTTAAATTGGCTCTTTAATATATATATATATATATATATATATATATATATATATATATATATATATATATATATATATATATATATATATATATATATATATATATATATATATATATATATATATATATATATATATATATATATATATATATATATATATATATATATATATATATATATTATAGTTATACATTAATAATATCGTAAGTTTTCTCTAATTTGTAAGAAAAAACAATTAATAGGAGTAACTTAAATATTTTTTATTTTGGTTTGTTGATTTTTAAAAGATTTATTTGAAATTTATTTTTAGAAGATATTTCTTTTAGTCTTTGTAATTATTATTTTCCACTGGATATTATAATTTTATGATTTAATGAGAGTTTAATCTTATATTTCTTACGTTTTAAGTTAAAGATTTCTTTTTGAAAATTAAAATTAAAAAGGGGTCGATTATTCTTATACATGAAAATTGAAATGAAAAAATTAATAAAATAAATTATATAGTATAATGGTTACATGATTTATCTTCTGCAATTATTCGCTGTAAAGACTAAATTCAAGGATCGAGGGAGCTTTAAGGAGATATAAAAAGGAGTCGTCAGGTGAGGATAACTGATACCTCTTAAGCTATTATAATGATGTGCAGGAGAAATTTTTAAAGTTAAGAAACTTTAATACAAGAAGGGAAAATAGATGATGGCAAAGAATTCCACAGAATAGAAATTGCTGGAAAGGAGATACCATATCAAGTAAGCCTAAAGTTTTCGATATCCACAAAATATTCATACGTGAAGACACGGAACCACTTAATTGTGATACGAGATACGAAAGCTTCTCAATGGAAGTAGAATGATAGTGATCAACTCCGTGAACACCTCACGATGTAGTACATAAAGAAAATGAATAGAACCCCTACGTCACGTCGCAGATATAATGGTCAAAATAGTTAAAAACAAGGACAATTTATTATTTTTATTTTTATTATTATTATTTTTTTTTTTGTGATAGACTAAAAGAAGGGTAGAAATTGAGCACTCCCACGAGAACAGTACTTCATACAACAAAGGACAAGATCCTTATACTTCGTAACCTTATCAAAATTCATAGAATCTTAGATACCGCCATTGTGATATGAGGATAATATATCAATTAATTGCATGATACCAAAAATGATGTCAACAGGCGAGACTATGAAGAAAAGTTTGGAGGTGTATTTAAGAGAGAGTTATGAAGAAGTAACGTTTTCAAAGAATAGAAATTGACATACCTTTGACTACCTCAACCAGAACCCTCAACCCGAGGTTCGACAGAATTTGTAATTAGGTGCAAAAGGGGGAGTAGAAATAAAATTAATAGCAGCAGTTGATTTATTGAAATTAAATGAATAGAGTTTGAAGGGCGACTGAGAAGAACGTTAATGAAAAGCAGAAGCAGAATAAGAGAGAAAACAGAACTCTAAAAACACCATCATTAACAGGGAATGAAGGAATTATTCCATAAATAGCAATCACTAGATAACTAGCAAAGAAGAAGAAGAAACTCAGAGGTAATGAGATTGGAGAACTTTCTATATATAATTTAAATGTAATAATTTGTATATAATTTTTACTCATACCATTCCCAGTCAAAAGTCCTAGATATGTCAAGAGCAAAATCGCCAAGACTTCTCATAGTCCTTAAGGGCAAAACACTGTAGAATGTAAATAGTAGGATAGGAAAGTTTATTACCATTTGTCCTCAAAAGAGTCAAATTAAATTGATGAATGGAGAGAAAGAAATGAGATTCCAAATTAAAATGAATTAAAAGCAAAGTATAGGCTCAAAGATCTTAGACAGAATACAAATGAGAGTTGCAAGATAATGGCTTAAACATTCAGATCGGATATCTTTCATCGAATCTAGCTGAATATATTCTCGTTTCCAAAACTGAGAAAAGGTATTAATGCATAGTTTTTAGGCATAGAGTTGAGCAAAGTCAGTTACCAGCTTAGAGACACTCTCAAAACATGGGAAGATTGCCGTGATGATAAATTTGCCTTTGACCTTTATGGGTATTAGGATATCAATCATCGAACGTCATATAATGTCAGACGAAGACACGAGATACCCGAGAGGAGAATGAATAAGAGGAGAAATGCCAGAATCTCCCCAAAGGGAATTAGATGAAAAGAAGCAAAAGAGTTGTCTTTTCAGACAATTACTAGCTAATAATCTGTCAAAGAGAATAGGTGGAAGAAAGACAGATTTACAGAAACTGATAGAGAAATTTTTGGCAAAATGCAGAGTTTTGGTCGCAGGAAGAACCAATGCGTGAGAGCGTTATTAACCCATCTGATGAAATTCATAAAACAATTACTAGTTGAATGAAATTTAGTAATGATGATAATATAAGGAGTATTTCCATTTCCGACACACATTTTTATTCAGCCTAATAGTGCGGGAACAAGTGCAATCGAACCACTGACTTTAAAAGGGAAAAGTTTTTGTTGAAGGATGATTGATACTGGTTATTTCACCAACGCTAACTTGCCCCACCTTTTTGTTAGACACAGAATCGCCTTTAAGTATCAAAGCAAGAATTATTCCAGGGATTGTTAGCGTAAAATTAAAAGCTATATGATATATTAGGGATATTTGTAAGTTCCCTAATAAATTATTCCAGATTATTAATATTTTAAAAATACTGAATGAGGAGAGAAGACTAATCATTTATATTTGATATACATAAATATAGGATCTCAGCTTTTGTATAAGAAGATGTAACAGTCTCGTGAGTAGTAATATTATGCTTAAGAATGCCCGAAAAGTTTTTCTTTCTGGAACAGTAGAAACATAAGATAATTGTGATTTGGAATTAAAGATCGTATATCTTCATCTTCTCCAAGAAGGCTTTTTATACTGTTAGTATCTTCCAAATGACCTCCAAACTCTTTCTCCTTCAGCTTTTCAGATTGTTTCTTGGAGCATGGTTTCTATTGTCAGTTTTCTAGATTTACGCTTCTAAGAAAAGCTTCTATACTGTCGGTGGTACTAGCATCTTTTTCCATCTAACCTATGAAGTCTTTCTTCTGGAGCTCCCGAAGAGATTATGTTTATTGGCACATTGGTTTTCATTGTTAGTTTTAGAGTTTTAAGATTGCAAAATGGGTAGTTAGTTGTTACGGTTTATAAGGCCGCTCTATAAGCTAAGCTAAATACTGTGATTTGTTTCGTGTCACCCTCTAGTAGGGTTGGGCGACGCACCGGGTGCGGTATGCAACACAATTTCAGCAATCCGGTGCGATGCGGTGTGAAAGAAAAAATAAAAGTGCCGTGCGGTGTGGTGCGCAAATGAAAATTAACGGTGCAGCTTCTGGTGCCCACCGCACCGAAGTTGATGTATCCTGCGAGAATCATCTGTTTGTCAGATTATATATATATATATATATATATATATATATATATATATATATATATATATATATATATATATATATATATATATATATATA
>SEYY01023332.1:10000-15000 GCA_009176605.1 Armadillidium nasatum
GCTAAGGGCGTAGCAGCCAGGCTTACTTGTAGACTCCCTTACCATAAACGCTCCTACAGGTTCTCTGCTGAGCACTTCCAACGCTATTTCCCTGCCAAGATAAAAGAAAAGACTATAGAGGTTCTGACAAACAGAAGCAGAAAAAAATGTAAAACAAAATAATACTAATAAACTATTATTTTTATTATTTTTATTAGTATTTGCAGGAAAGTATAATTCATGAAAAAGACATGTAAATACATGAAATATGTAAGATTACAAAAATGGTTTTAAGTTTTTCTATAAAGAAAGAATGTACAAAACTGATTAGGTAATCAGTGCATTATTATTATTAGTAATAGTACTTGCGCTACTCCCCCTAATCTACATTTTAATATTGCGACGTCTTCGATATCATAGAAGAATTAATTATTATTACTATTTTTGAGGGTAGTAATAGTATCATTACTACTAATTTTACTATAAATATGAGTTCTATAATGCTGATAAAATATGTTGGGCATAACTGACTATAATAAATATTTTTTTACATAACTGAGAGCGTTTTAATAATATATATATATATATATATATATATATATATATATATATATATATATATATATATATATATATATATATATATATATATATATATATATTCCCTGTTTGTAATTTTACCTTGGAATACCTGCTTGAAACCAGGCAGCAGTTTTTAAATGAGGTTCTTCTGGAGGAGTCAAGGAATCGGATCTTTCGGGAAGGGGGGGAGGGGTGTTCGAAAAGTTACTCGACGACGAAACCTCAACACCAACATTCCCTGAAGTCAAGCTCGAGTTCATGGAAATCTGAGACATTCGCTTCAGATTAAGCTCCTCCTGTAGCAGACTGCAAAACAAAATAATAATAATAATAATATTGATAAAAATAATATTGATAATAATAATAATATTGATAATAATAATAATAATAATAATAATAATAATAATAATAATAATAATAATAATGAATACAGCGAAAGAACACAACGAGCGAGTACAATAAATGCAAATAATAAAAGTAATCATGTGTTTATGTATGTGGGTGTGCGTGCATGTGTGTGTATGTATATGTTTGTGTATTAAAAAAAAACCATAAAAATCTAATAATAATAATTATATTAAGATATAATGGTCTTTAATAGCCTTAATAATTAAATAATTTTCTTTTAATAATTTCGTCATTATACAAAAAAAAAAAATAATTTGATTTAATCATAAAATTGCTTGAAAAAAAAGACTAATAATAATAATAATAAAAATAAAAATAAAAATAAATAAATAAAAATAAATAAATAAAAATAATAATAATATAATTATTATTATTATTATTATTATTATTATTAATTTTAATAATACCATTTGTCCTCAGAAGAACATGTCTCATTAGATTGAAAATCATTCCCATGTTTTTCGTTGACGTAACCGATGACCGACGTATTTCCTTGCTGCGTCGTCGTCGCCGTCATCGTAGGACATTGCGTCGTCGTCGTAACGTTCAAAGGGCAAGACAAAACTGAATTCAATTCTTCTTCGAGTTGCAAGTTTGTATCCAGAGATATATTGACGTTTTTAATAAGTGGGGGCTTGTCGCCAAGTCGGCGGGTCGTGTTTAGTTCGGTTGGACTGCAACATATATATATATATATATATATATATATATATATATATATATATATATATATATATATATATATATATATATATATATATATATATATATATATATAAAGAGGGAGTGGGAGTGTATTAATAGTTCCAAACAACCTTGATTTTTTGGAACGAGTTCTCCCAAGTTTAGGTTGAAACTCAAATTGAGAAGATAAAAGTGGGTATAAAAGAGGACAAAAAAACAATTATTTCTTTCACATAAAAGGAGTCGTATTCTAGCAGCAATTTTAATCTAAACAAGTCGATATAAAATTTAGTGGTAGAATTAAAAAAAAAAAAAAACTGAATAAGAAACAGGGGTTCCTTTTAAGACTTGAGAGGGGGGTGGGGTGGGGGTTAACCTAGCCACTGAATTTGTGTAAATTATTCTAATTTCAAACGGTATTAAAAAGATAATAAAAAATAAATAAATAAATTACTTCTTCTAAAAAATATCAGATACATTTAACGACTTTGAGACACTTTTATAAAGAGTCATAAAGAAGGCGACACAATAAATAATACTGATTGTTTTTCTTTTCTTTAAGAGGAATTACAAAGTATATAAATTCTTTCATGTGAGAAAAATGCTGATTAAACAGTTTTCCATCAAAATTACTGAGTTTCTGTTAAAATGTATTATGTAATCTGCTGACTCAGTATTCTTAAAAAAAAAGCACTAGCGCATATATATATATATATATATATATATATATATATATATATATATATATATATATATATATATATATATATATATATATATATATATATATATTATATATATATATATATATATATATATATATATATATATATATATATATATATATATATATATATATATATTATATATATATATATATATATATATATATATATATATATATATATATATATATATATATATATATATATATATATATATATATATATATATATATATATATTTAATTTTATTCTGTGATGGAAATTATAGTTTTTGTAAGGTACAGTCAAAAGGGAATCTTTGTATTTATTTTATGTGATTTCTGTTCCTTTGTTTTTCGGAATTTTAGTAAAAGTTTTACTTCGTAGCTCAAAAAAAAAGACGCCTTTGATTTAGCCTGGAATAAAAACCTTATCTTTGAGTTATCCTTCCACCTTGAAATAGGGTTTAGTATAAAAGCCTTTGGGTTTTCTTTTGTATATTATATAGTCAGGTACGTAAATCCTATCTCGGAGTTGTTCTTTAACTTTTAAATACAACCCGGCATAAAAGGCTTGTATTTAAGTCATTTCTGAACTAATATATATTCTGGTATTACAGTACTACTCTGAATTATTCTTTTGACTTTTCAGACTCTGGAACAAAAGTTATATCTCCGAATTGTCTTTTTCCTACTAATTTTTTTCTATCTTGAGTGAGTATCAATTCATTTATATTTTTATTAAAAATAATGTTCCACAGGATTTTTTTTCTCTCTTATGCTTCCTTACCTAACAAAATAGCTCATAATGCCATAAACATTTATTAATTTATTTGTTAAAATATGTTCTCAACTCAAGAGAAGAGGAACTTTTCTAGGTAGTAGATAATCTAGAATTCACTAAAGATATCTAGGACCCACAAACGGGATTGAACAGGCGCCCTCAAGCAAGTTAAGTTTTCATTTAAATACTCGATCAATCATCTTAAACTGTTACCAGCAAATGAAGTAATTATGTTCCATCTACTTCCTCTATTTTCTATCTTATCTCTGATAAAAAAAAAAAAAAAAAAATGACGGCTTCTAATCTCTTAAAACCACTGCCATTTTCAGAATTGAAGTCAGGTGCATGACTGCCCGAAAATACTCTTTCGTCAACGTACTACAACTCACCGTGTCTAAAAACTCATAACCCTTTAATTAAGTTTGCCATTAATACTTTTCGTATTTTCAAGCGGAGAGGGCTGCTAAATGTATTGCCATCATTCAAAGGAAAATGATAAAAAATATAGGAAAATTACATTAAAAGATTCCAAAGTTCATATAACACCTTGAATATATATATATATATATATATATATATATATATATATATATATATATATATATATATATATATATATATATATATATATATATATATATATATATATATATATATATATATATATATATATATATATATATATACCTCTGGTGGACAAAGGTCAGAGACCTACAATTTCCACCAGAATTGGGGAATTATCGGAATCCTAGTCAAGTCAAAGGCCGACATCTCCCGATACACGGCGTTTCGAAGGTGTGGAAATTAAAGAAAGTTGGGAAAATAGAAAGAGGGGAGCATGTTCCAGCTCTTACGAGCATATATATATATATATATATATATATATATATATATATATATATATATATATATATATATATATATATATATATATATATATATATATATATATATATATATATATATATATTTATATATATATATATATATATATTATATATAATTTAAGTCTGCTAACAAACTCAGACTGAAATACATTAAACTAGTGTTTAAATTTGTTATAAAGGGATTTCGAACCTCACCCGTAGCGAAGATTATACTCTGTCGTATCAAGCTAAAGGGCCAGGGTTCGACTCCCCTTATAGCAAACTTTTAAACTTGAGTTTAATATATATATATATATATATATATATATATATATATATATATATATATATATATAATATATATATATATATATATATATATATATATATATATATAATATATATATATATATATATATATGCAACTTGGATAAGTGAGAAGCAATAAAGTAAATAAAAAGTGAAGAATTAATCTTTAAACCGAATTTTATAAATTGATTTATTTTTTATTTATTTCTAAATAGCCGAACAAAATACCGCACGAGTCTCGAATACGTTCGTCGCTAATTCGCGATCGGGATATTACTGTGATAAGGAAGCGACGCCAATTGGTCCTGGATAGCTGTGTGCAATTAAACCTTTATGTGTACCACATGTATGAATAGCGTTATATGTATGTTTATGTGTGCCTACATATATATATATATATATATATATATATATATATATATATATATATATATATATATATATATATATATATATATATATATATATATATATATATATATATATATATATATATATATATATATATATATATATATATATATATATATATATATATATATATATATATATATATATATATATATATATATATACGTCGTTGTTGTGTCCGTTATCAAAACTCATTTGTTTCTCATCTACTCAGAAGAAAATATTTGAGAAGGAATTTGATACCAGCCTAAATAATGATGCCCAATAAAAATAC
>SEYY01023332.1:32500-35000 GCA_009176605.1 Armadillidium nasatum
TATTTTTTATTTATTTTTATTTTTTTTTTATTAATTTTCATTATTATTATTTTTGGCGGGGAGTCGAAACCTTAAAGGGTATGTTGCTGACACACACACACACATATATATATATATATATATATATATATATATATATATATATATATATATATATATATATATATATATATATATATATATATATATATATATATATATATATATATATATATATATATATATATATATATATATATATATATATATATATATATATATCAGAGGTGGGCGCGCAAATTTTAAAATTTAGATCGCAAACTCAAAAGCGCAAATTTTAAAAATTTTGTCCGCAAATGCAAAAGCGCACATTTTTTCAAAAATTTAGTCCGCAAATGCAAAAGCGCATATGTCCGCAAATAAAAAAAAATTTTTAAAGCGCAAATTTTGAAGCAAAAAAAAAAAAAAAAAAAAAAAAAAAAAAAAAAAAAAATTTAAAAATTTAGCGCTAGGATGTAAAGATGAATTATTTTTAAATTTTATTTGATAAATGCAAATATATAACAAAAAATGAGAAAGAATTTATTATTATTTATTCAGCCATCTATGATCTCTTCCTCCTCGTAGCTCTCCTCTTGCAATCTGAAAAGGGTCATATTCCCTTTCATGGAAATAAATTTTTCAAAATTGCTGGATGTAATGGCTGCCCTCTTTGGTCTTAGAATCTCAGAGCCTTGACTAAACAACTTCTCCACGGCCCCTGAGCTGGGTAATGGGGTATTATGCTTCATAAACAAGTCCACCCAGACCTCTTGGTATTCACATGGAAAAAGGTTCCTAGTGAGAGGGGTATTGTGGTGAACATTTACTGCATCCCAGCTATCCAAGGTTTGCCGCAACTTCTCCTCCAGAGGTGTCTGCTAGATATATGGGGCCTTCAGTTTCTGAAAAATTTAGAAATGGTATCAAGAACTCAAATCTTTTTAAGTTTCATTTGAACATTATGTCAGTGTATTATGAATATATATATATATATATATATATATATATATATATATATATATATATATATATATATATATATATATATATATATATATATATATATATATATATATATATATATATATATATATCATCATCATCATCATCATCATCATCATCATCCGTCCAAACCGGTAGGCTGACGCCTGTCGGGTGCTACTCCTCCAAAATTTTCTCCACGCATTTCTGTCCTCAAACATTCGATTGTCTTCCACCTTTTCCAGTGTCTTTTTCCTTCGTTGTATGGCTTCTTCTACCGCCTCCATCCATCTCTTCCTTGGTCTTCCCGCCGGTCTCCTTCCTTCTGGTCTCCATTCCAGCATCTCTCTGTCTCTCTCCCTCCCCCATTCTCTTCACGTGACCAAACCATCTCAGCTGGTTTCTTTCTATGCATTCAAAAATTGATTCCACCCCAAGTTTCTCTCTCACCAGTTCACTCCTCATTCTATCTCTCAGTGATATATATATATATATATATATATATATATATATATATATATATATATATATATATATATATATATATATATATATATATATATATATATATATATATATATATATATATATATATATATATATATATATATATATATATATATGTATATATATAGGTTAAGAGATGCTTAAAGATTGTTCTAAATTATAAAAAAAGCTCACCTTAAATGGGTCCATTTCAGATTCATTCCCATCACCTTCAGTGCCTTGATGTGGAGGAGTAAAATTCGATGCAATATTACACTTTATTTCCTCCAATATCCTAGTCTTAACAGCTGGATACTTCCCCTCATTTAACCTATGTGCCACTCCGAGTTTGAAGTGAGGGTGCAGAGCTGTTGCCCTAAGTAAATCACAATCATCAAAAATCCTGCTGAACCTCGGTTCAAATCCCTTTTCTTTCCCTTTGTTTGGCTTTGGCTGCTTTAGTAAGTAGTTGACTAAGCTTTTGGCATAGTTAAGTTTTTTCACCTCTCGTTGCAATTCCACGTGATTGTCCTTGAGGAGGAAGAGGTTAGGCAATAGAACCCCCGCGTACGCATTCTTCTCATCCTGCAACATTTGCAACCTAACAACAATAGGCGTAATTATTTCGATGTACTCGGCAATTACCTCCTTGTCAGTTTTATTAAATATTGGAAAACAATGCTTTTGTTCCATACAAATAAACCAATAAACAAAATAGTCAATAAACCATATATATATATATATATATATATATATATATATATATATATATATATATATATATATATATATATATATATATATATATATATATATATATATATATATATATATATATATATATATATATAACAATATCTTTTATTATCGAGGACATTTTGATATTTCTTAAATATCGATATTTTTTTTTTATATGTCGGCATTCCTAGTTTAAGTATTAACTTTTAATTAGCAGAAAGAGTAATAAAATTTGGCTGATTAAATAAGAAACTGAAATATAAGCCCAAAATTG
>SEYY01023332.1:45000-47500 GCA_009176605.1 Armadillidium nasatum
TCATCCGAACAGTTTAGAAGTTTATAAAGCAAACTAGTTTCGTTCCTTCCGTCCGGAAAAAGCTTTACAATGAAACGCGTTCCGTTCAATCTATTAAAACGCCAAATGGCAACTTCTCCACTCCGTTCAGTAGTAGTAGTAGTAGTAGTAGTTGTATAAAAACTCAACTCTCCGTCTGTTCATTCCTGTCAAGTAAGTCTTTTAGAGTTCAACTTCTACTGTTTAAACTTGCAACTAGTTCAGAATAATTAAAAGGTAATCCCATCTGCGCGATCTACTCCAAGAAACAATTGAAAACTTGACTCTCTGTTAACCTTCTTTTAAAACGTTTTCAGTTTACCCTCGAAGGGAAAGGAAGCGCTAATCGGATTTGAGCATCCTCCAACGATGAGATTCTCAAGTGGCTCCAAAAGAGACTGGTTTTAATGAAGCATTTCATGAGAAAAACTTCTTCATTGTTCATCTTTAAAATTTAATGATAAAATAAATGAGTAAACAACGTAATCATTAAGCAAATAGGATTATAAATATGAATGTATGTCGGAGCAGGTTGTTACAAAAATATAATAATAATAATAATAATAATAATAATAATAATAATAATAATAATAATAAATAATAATACTAATAAAAATAATAATAATAACAAAATAATTATAATACCTTACAAAAATAATAATAATACAACTTTTAAATGAAAAATTTCAAAGTTAGAAAGTTTAATAATAATAGTATACAGATGATTATAGTGCTACACTACTACTACTATTAATAATAACAATAAAAGAATAATTATAATAATATGCCAAAGAAAGCAAAAGCAGCAAAATTAAAAAGTTATATATATATATATATATATATATATATATATATATATATATATATATATATATATATATATATATATATATATATATATATATATATATATATATAGAGAGAGAGAGAGAGAAAAGTTTACTTCTGAGGGAAAAAAATTAACCACTGCAGTATAAAAATAATAATAATAATAATAATAATAATAATAATAATAATAGTTTTTACTACTACAATAAATATTAAATTCTATATTACATAATATCTAAAAGACTTCGATATTTCTACTGAAATTATATAATAATAATAATAATAATAATAATAATAATAATAATAATGATAATAATAATAGCGACAATAATAATGATAATAATAAAATAATAATAATAATGATAAATTATAATGAAAAATAAAGAAAAAATTGTAATTTTCATTTCTGATATTTTAAAAAAATATATTATTATTATTATTATTATTAAAAAAAAAAAAAAAAAAAGTCGCAGACGGATTGGAAGTGTAGTTTACTGAACTCTTTAACGCGGATGTAATTATTACTTGATATATATATATATATATATATATATATATATATATATATATATATATATATATATATATATATATATATATATATATATATATATATATATATATATATTATATTTATATAATTATATATATATATATATATATATATATATATATATTATATATATTTTTATATATATTAATAATAAATATATAAAAAAAATTAAAAAAAAATATATATATATATATATATATATATATATATATATATATATATATATATATATATATATATATATATATATATATATATATATATATATATATATATATATGGTATACTAATTTGATAAACTAATTAAAAGTACTCTTTTTCTTGTCCTTCACAACATTCTACACTTTTAATACATTTTGAATCAATTTAACGTTTTCCAATCAACTCTAAATGAAAACTGTGAAAGAGAAGTTTGGTTGGAAAATTTGCTGATATTATTGTGTTAATTTAGAAGAAAGGTCGCAGGGATGATTTCGGAAGTTACATACAAACCTCTTAGTTTAAAAAAAAAAAAAAAAAAAGCAATTAGTCAACACTGTGCAAGAGTCTCAATATGGTTTTAGGAAAGGTAAATCATATGAGACAAATCTTTTAAAATTTAAGGAGCAGATTACCGAGTCATCAGGCCACAACAACAACAATAATTAATATAATAATAATAATAATAATAATAATAATAATAAAAATAATAATAATAATAAATTAATTATAGAAACACTCGCTGATTTTAAAAGACTTATACGAGTGTCGGAAATTTGCTGTAAATTAGTTGGTTGTGGTTCATAGAGACCGTCGGAATCGACCCAAATAAAAGTGAAATAAAATGTCTTCAAATTCCATATTTATTAATTATCATTCGTCTCTGGAGGCCTTTATCACTAATAAAGACGCAGGACTCAATTTTAATAAACTTAGAGGAAAGCTTAAAATGACCTGATAAAAAAATAAATAAAAAAAATAAAAAATAAAAATAAAAAAATAAAAATTTCTTGAGAACTGGGCACGAAAAAAGAAATGACGTCACTGTTTTATATTTATAACATACAAGATTAAATCTTAGTGCCAGATTTGTTTTATTATTATTATTATTTTAATGGGGTT
>SEYY01023332.1:55000-60000 GCA_009176605.1 Armadillidium nasatum
ATATATAATATATATATATATATATATATATATATATATATATATATATATATATATATATAATAATTTAATTTAATTACTATTTCATAACCTAGATTAAATTAAGTTATTTTTATACTCTATTTATTTCTAATTTTTCTAATTATTTAGAGTTAATATGCATAATTTCTTATAGTTTTATATATTTATGGGTTTATGATTTTTTAATTCCTTATCCTTTTAATTTAATAACAATAATAATAATAATAATAATAATAATAATAATAATAATAATAAAAATAAAATAATAATGGAAAATAATTAATATAATGATAATACTAATAAATACTACTATTACTACTACTACTAATAATAATAATAACTAATAATAATAATAATAATAATAATAATAATAATAATAATAATAATAATAATAATAAAAATCTAAAGTAAGAATAAAATTGAAATTTTTAGTAATAAAATAAATAAGGAAACCTTCAGAAGAGAAAAATCGTCAAATTTAAATTTTTGGGAAAGGTTTTCCTTGAACGGTTTTTTTTATATTTTTTTTATTTTTTTGTTGTTAAAAGGTAAATTTAAATCGAGATATTTTCCAAGTTTAAAATCTGGCAAGTATACATATACAAACACACACAACACACACACACACACACACACATATATATATATATATAAATATATATATATATATATATATATATATATATATATATATATATATATATATATATATATATATATATATATATATATATATATATATATATATATATATATATATATATATATATATATATATATAATGTTGGCATGATACCATGCATGCCTGCAGGGTGGTGTTGACTGAAGAGACTTTCTTTAAGCATCAACAAAAATTACATGGGAAGAGAAAGCAATGAAATGCTAAAGGGTTTTTTCCTTCATGTAGAAAAATCCTTTTTCGTCTCTAGCAACCTAAAAATCCTTTTTAGTATCTAGCAACCTAAAAAAATCCTTTTTAGGATCTAACAACCTAAAAATCCTTTTTAATATCTAGCAACTTAAAAATCCTTTTCCGAATCTAGAAACCTAAAAATCATTTTTCGTATCTAGCAACTTAAAATCCATCTTCTTTTCTAGTAACCTAAAAATACATCTTCGTATCAAGCAACCTAAAAATCCTTTTTCGATTCCAGAAACCTAAAAATCCTTTTTCGAATCTAGCAACCTAAAAATCCTTTTTCTTATCTAGCAACTTAAAAATACATCTTCATATCTAGTAACCTAAAAATACATCTTCGTATCTAGCAAAATAAAAATCCTTTTTCCGAATATAGCAACCTAAAAATTCTTTTTCATATCTATCAACCTAAATATATATCTAAACTAAATAAATATATATCTTCGTATCTATCAGCTTAAAAATCCATCTTCCTATCTAGTAACCTAAAAATGCTTCTTCGTATCTAGTAACTTACAATATATCTTCGTGTCTAGCAACCTAACAAACCTTCTTCGTATCTAGCAATCTGTAAATCCTAAATTTATATCTTTGTATCTAGAAACTTAAAAATCTATCTTCGTATCTAGTAACCTAAAAATACATCTTCATGTCTGGCAACCTAAAAAACCTTCGTATCTAGCAACCTGAAACTCCTAAATATAAATATAACTTAAATTTATATCTTCGTATCTATCAACTTATAAATTCATCTTCGTATCTAGTAACCTAAAAATGCATCTTCGTATCTAGTAACCTAAACACATTTATTTGTATCTATCAACTTAAAAATCCTTCTTCGTCTCTAGCAACCTAAAATTTCTTCTTCGTGTCTAGCAACGTGAAAATCCTTTTTTCGTATGTGGCAATTGCGTTACACATTCAATATTCTCTTTTAAAAATATATCGCAATAATTTTTTTTTTTTTATTATTGGTTAGTGAATTTTGAATTAATTTTTAAACTGATTTTTATTTTCTTCAAATTTGTCAAAAAGTGCGAAATAAAAATTTTCTTAATTCAATTTTACTAAAATTCAAAATATTTTTTTTTTTTTTTTTTTTTGAGATAAAATTCAATTACTACTAATTTGAGTAAATTAAAATTTTAATTTCTGTTTTTATATTGGATACAATTTTTAATTTGTAAAATTCTGAATTGGTTAATTCCCAAAGAGTGTCAGCATTGACTTCAAAATTCTCTCAAAAATTAATAAAACTTTTAATTTTTCATCTTTATCTTTTAATTTTCAGTCAACTCTTTTCTTAATTTCTTATAATTCTTCTCATATCTTTCGTTTTCCCATTTTTAATGAGCCATATCCAGTCGAGAGGCAATATACACACACACACACATATATATATATATATATATATATATATTATATATATATATATATATATATATATATATATATATAATATATATATATATATATATATATATATATATATATATTATATATAATTGGGCTTACTTGTTTGAAAATTATTTTAGAATGCTATATGGATGGTGCTATATATTAGTAATAAATATCACCAGGACGAAATTTTATATTTTATATTTTCTGATTTAAAATTCGTGGATTGCAAGATTAATTTATTCTAGTTTGAAAATGGTTGAGATAATTTTTCGATTCTATACTTTAATTTTGTCAAGAAGTATGCTTTTTCTTATGGTTACGAGGGATTGAGAACACCCTGTAACCTTGTCAAGAAGGATGCTTTTTTATGGTTACAAGGAATCGAGAACACCCTGTAACCTTGTCAAGAAGGATGCTTTTTTATGGTTTCAAGGAATTGAGAAAACCTGTAACCTTGTCAAGAAGGATGCTTTTTTTTATGGTTGCGAGGATTGAAAACACCCTGTAACCTTGTCAAGAAGGATGCTTTTTTATGGTTTCAAGGAATTGAGAACACCTGTAACCTTGTCAAGAAGGATGCTTTTTTTTATGGTTGCGAGGATTGAAAACACCCTGTAACCTTGTCAAGAAGGATGCTTTTTTATGGTTTCAAGGAATTGAGAACACCCTGTAACCTTGTCAAGAAGGATGCTTTTTTATGGTTACGAGGATTGAAAACACCCTGTAACCTTGTCAAGAAGGATGCTTTTTTTTATGGTTTCAAGGAATTGAGAACACCCTGAAACCTTGTCAAGAAGGATGCTTTTTTATGGTTACGAGGGATTGAAAACACCCTGTAACCTTGTCAAGAAGGATGCATTTTTTTTATGGCTGCGAGGAATTGAGAACACCCTGTAACCATTTGAAAATTCTTTCCGTTCACAGCTGATGATCATTAAGATGTTGCTGCTGCAGCTGACACCACTCGATTGTAATGTCGAAAAATAGATGTTTATATAGGTCAATATATATATATATATATATATATATATATATATATATATATATATATATATATATATATATATATATATATATATATATATATATATATATATATATTTTGTGTATGTGTATGTGTGTGTGCGTGTGTGCGCACGCGTGTGTGTGTGTGTGTGTGCATGTATTTGTGTGCATGTATGTGTGTTTGTGTGTGTGTGTGTGTGTGTGTGTGAGGTTTTGAATACAAATGTATTGTAACTAAAACCTCAAAAAGGGATTTAACCTTTTTCAGAAATTTCAGGACAAAATTTTGCTGTCACAACGAATAATTTTTGTCTTACACGGTGAACGAGGAACCTTCTTTGTGTTTAATATGTTCTAAAATAATAAAAATTAAAAAACAGCATACAAATTAGCAATAAAATTATAGAGAAATTATTTACGAAAAAAACTTATATTTCATATATATATATATATATATATATATATATATATATATATATATATATATATATATATATATATATATATATATATATATATATATATATATATATATATATATATATATATATATATATATATATATATAAAAAAAAAAAAAAAAAAAATTTTTTAAATGTTTTTTTTTTTTTTTTATTGCAAAAAAAAATTTTTTTTTTTTTAAAAAAAATTTTTTTTTTTTTTTGCCATTTTTTTTTTTTTTTTTTTTTATTTTTTTTTTTTATTATATATATATATATATATATATATATATATATATATATATATATATATATATATATATATATATATATATATATATATATATATATATATATATATATATATATATATATATATATATATATATATATATATATATATATAATATATATAT
This sequence comes from Armadillidium nasatum, assembly GCA_009176605.1. Lineage (NCBI taxonomy): Eukaryota > Metazoa > Arthropoda > Malacostraca > Isopoda > Armadillidiidae > Armadillidium > Armadillidium nasatum. The sequence continues at coordinate 59,203 of SEYY01023332.1, forward strand.
TAGTGATGGATCGGATGTCATATTTTTCAATTTGCGGATGCGGATGCGGATGTTGAATTTTAGAGAAGTGCGGATGCGGATGCGGGTGTTAATTTTGCGGATGTTGAATTTTCGAAAGTGCGGATGCGGATGCGGATGCGGATTTGAATTTTCGAAAGTGCGGATGCGGATGTTTAATTTTGAATTCGGATGCGCATTTTGAATTTTCGAAAAGTCGGATGCGGATGCGGATGTTAATTTTGATGCGGATGCGGATGCGGATGTTAATTTTGATGAGGATGCGGATGCGGATGTTAATTTTATATATAATATATATATATATATATATATATATATATATATATATATATATATATATATATATATATATATATATATATATATATATATATATATATATATATATATATATATATATATATATATATATATATATATATATATATATTTCACTATCACCTTTCCCACTTTCGTGAGGTGGTACCCGCAACAATTCCCTTACAAACATAACTATTCTTACCTTTCAACGCTTTCACCACCTCCCTTCATCTCTGTCTCCACAAATCTTCTACCCTCGTCTAAACTCAAATTCCTTACATCAAAATCACTCTCACTCCATCCATCCATCTCCACTTCGGCCTTCCCCTCCCCCTACCCTTCCCCTATCTACATCGGATCTACGTACCTTGCCAACCATTCTGTTCCCCTTTCATTCTTCACATATGTCCAAACCATTTTAGCACATCCTCCTCCTCCTCTCTATCAATTACACCCTTCTTCCATTTACTCATCTCCCTT
>SEYY01023332.1:75000-77500 GCA_009176605.1 Armadillidium nasatum
ATATATATATATATATATATATATATATATATATATATATATATATATATATATATATATATATATATATATATATATATATATATATATATATATATATATATATATATATATATATATATATATATATATATATATATATATATATATATATATATATATATATATATATATAAGAACATAAGGACTTGAAGATAGCAAGTAGTTATAATTGCCTATCAAGACTGTCCTAGTCAAAAGGAAGAAATTTGTCTACCCGAATATACATGCAACATTTAAAATATATATTTCAAGTCAAATTATTCAATATAAGACTAAATAAACAACCGCGCCCAAAAATTTTGTCAATAACAGCCATAAAAAAAAAAAACTAGTATATGCAAAAACTTTAGAGAGCCGAAACTATAGCTTTAGACCAATTATATATGGCTTATTACTTCATTAGATTTATTTTTCGTTAGCTCATGTAATAATATATATATATATATATATATATATATATATATATATATATATATATATATATATATATATATATATATATATATATATATATATATATATATATATATATATATATATTATATATATATATATATATATATATATATATATATATATATATTATATATATTATATATGATGCTAATTGTGCTTATTCATGACGTACAATATGAAACTCAAATCATTCATATAACTATTGTTTTTTTTTTTGTTTTTTTTAAATTTGCAAGTAAATCACAATCAGGATCTTCCTGCGTAAATTAAACATTTCTAAAAATGAACAAATCAATTTCTGAATGAGAATTTTCTTATATCAAGATGGAATGGTTTCTTTATAACTTTCTGGTCATGTCTCTCTGGTCTTCCTTCTGTGTTTCTGCTATTGTTCTCAGGATCGTCGAGAAGTGTAATTATATTTTAAACTTGTATTATATAACTTCGAAATAGCAATTTATTATTATTATTATTATTATTATTATTATTATTATTATTATTATTATTATTGTATAATACATTAAAAATATTTGGCGCAATAATTTATTGTTTTAACAATAATAGGATTGGCAAGAACTCTTTGATTTCGATTGAAAGTCAGCATAATTTTTGGACTCGGCTGACATACATACACACACACACACATATATATATATATATATATATATATATATATATATATATATATATATATATATATATATATATATATATATATATATATATATATATATATATATATATATATATAATATATATATATATATATATATATATATATATATATATATATATATATATATATATATATATATATATATATTTATTATCATCCATAGGAGGGTGCTTGGAACCCCTGCTGGGTACTGGGGCTACATGACATTTTGATGGTGTGCTCCTGGGTTACAGGAACAACCAACCAAAGTCGGAAAATTTTTCATATCATATATATATATATATATATATATATATATATATATATATATATATATATATATATATATATATATATATATATATATATATATATATATATATATACAAGTTTTGCTTTTAAGGGATAATTTTTTATTGATAAAAAGAGACTTGCCATAATGTACATTGTAATTTATATAAATCAAAATATCAAGTCGTGCTTTTAATAATAATAATAATAATAATAATAAATAATAATAATAATAATAATAATAATAATAATAATAAAGAGAAAGAGAGAGAGAAAAAGAGAAAGAGAGAAGGAGAGGAAGAAAGAGAGAAAAAGAAAAAAGAAAAAAGAAATTAAAAAAGGGAAAAAAGTCAAAATAGAAAGAAATAAGAAAGAAAGAGAGAGAGAGAGAGAGAGAGAGAGAGAGAGAGATAGAGATAGATAGATAGATAGATAGATAGATAGATAGATAGATAGATAGATAGATAGATAGAGATAGAGAGAGAGAGAGAGAGAGAGAGAGAGAGAGAGAGAGAGAGAGAGAAAATTGTAATTGATAATAATTGAAGATATTTAATACGCCTTGAAACATATTGCATTCAATGAATATATATATATATATATATATATATATATATATATATATATATATATATATATATATATATATATATATATATATATATATATATATATATATATATATATATATATATATATATAATAATACTGCACGAATGTGAATACAATTAACTTTTTTAATATTCACGAATGCGAATACAAATGTGAATACTGATAAAAAAGGCAAATACAAGTAAGAATTATTATTATTATTATTATTATTATTATTATTATTATTATTATTATTATTATTATTATTATTATTTAGGCATGTTTCGAGTGAATACCGAGAAGAGGTTACAAATTAGGCATTATTCCTTTGAGAATACGGAGGAATAAATAAATTCTTTAAAGTAAACCACAGAAAAGGAGACCAAGAGGTGTTACAGGAAAGTTAAAAAAGAAACCATGCGATCTTAATATAAGAACTTATTCATTTAACTAGAGATACTAATT
>SEYY01023332.1:80000-96752 GCA_009176605.1 Armadillidium nasatum
AAAAAAAAAAAAAAGGGAAACATTAGAGAAAGAGGAGGAGAAATTTCTCCGAAACGTAGGTCGAAAAAGAGGAATTTTGCGACAGAAAATGATACTAACTTATACTTTTTTTTTTTTTTTTTTTTTTTTTTTTTTTTTTTTTTTTTAAAGGTTTTTAATTAAGTTTTAAAAGGACTTTTATAAATTATATATATATATATATATATATATATATATATATATATATATATATATATATATATATATATATATATATATATATATATATATATATATATATATATATATATATATATATATATATATATATATATATATATATATATATATAAATTGAGTTTGATAGAAAAAATACAGGTAGAATGACTGTATAATCTATTTCAAATAAAGTGAAAAATCAAAAGTTATAACCACAAAATCTTGAAAATCAAAATTTTGTCCCAACGGATACAACCAACGAGTTCTAAACCTGTTTAAATGACCAAAGTAAGAACTGTAATGGAAAAATAAAATTTCTTCCACAGAAGAAAATTCAGACTAACCCATGATCCAATATAATATAGAATAACGACTTGGATAAAAGAAATAGAAATAAATATCATGAAAGTTAATGCAAATATTATAAGCAGAGAATGATAACTAATACTAAAATTAAAATATTCACCAAACCGTCCTCTATCCCCCTCCCCCCACAAGGAAGCATTCATTCCATAAAAGGTGGACCCAGTTCATTAAGAGAAAACTAATGTTCAAGGAAGTCATTATTCAAATGTTCAAACAAGGTCTAAAATAATTTAGGAAACAATTATAATAGTTCTCTTGTTATCCAGACTAATGGAACTAAATCTAATGATAATGCCAACCTTAATAACCGTAGACATGTTCCACTTAAAATAACAATACCTTCTTTTAAACTTTACACCGTAAAATGAAATACCAAATACCGATAAATCCAGAGATAAAATAAAGTGATTATAGATAATACGATACACAGATATGGTATGCTTTAAGTCTTTCAGAAAAGATTTGATAAGAAAAGAAAGAAATATTTATGCTACCCGCACACACACACACACACACACATATATATATATATATATATATATATATATATATATATATATATATATATATATATATATATATATATATATATATATATATATATATATATATATATATATATATAAGTTTGAAAATCGACGACAGGATTGGATCATGTGAGGAGAACTAAAAGGAAGGACGACAGGACTTATTCTATTGCTTTGGCTTTGTGATTGCTCTGCCAACGGCTTGTAAAAACTCCAGAATCAACATTGGAAACCATAACTCAGAGAAGCACAATCTTCTGGTGAGCTCTAGGAGAGTGTGTTTAGAGGTTAGTTGGAAAACGATGCTACTCCTACAGCAGAGTTTCTATAACATTCATGGACCGGCATTGAGACCAACAAGCAGAAAAACATGATCTTTTAGAGCGATGGGGAAAGATGCTGGTTCCACTGGCATGGTGAAAACCCTTCCTGGGAGATGATATATATATATATATATATATATATATATATATATATATATATATATATATATATATATATATATATATATATATATATATATATATATGTGTGTGTATGTGTGTATGTGTGTGTGTGTACAGATGAGTGTGACAATAGTAATTTACTAGTTTATTAAGCAAACATTACCTACGTACTGGAAAAAAGTGTTATTAAATAAAAAAAAAAAAACAAATTAATAATAATAATAATAATAATAATAATAATAATAATAATAATAATAGCAATAATAATAATAATAATAATAATAATAATAATAATAATAATAATAATAATAATAATAATAAAATAAAAAATAAAAAAATCTTTGTGAACAAAGTATTATTTTGATAATGTACTCTGATTAAATTTTAAATATATATATATATATATATATATATATATATATATATATATATATATATATATATATATATATATATATATATATATATATATATATATATATATATATATATATATATATATCTGGTGGGCATGGCCGGAGTCCTAACAAAATTCCACCCGAGTTGGGAAAATAACAGATTCTGGTCTTAAAAGGCCGACGTGTCCAGATACACGGCGTTTGAAAGTATGCAAGTCAAAGGAAGGTGAGGAAACAGATAAAAGGGAGTGTTTTCCAGACTCTACCAGTAGAGTACATGTATGACTGAGCATAGCAGTAAAGTCTGAGGTCAGAGAATGGGACAGAGAAAGGATGAGAATTTGTACAGAGGCATGTAGCAAGAGCTATTTTCATTGGAGGAGGTATGAGACGGGAGAGTTCAGAAGAGCAATGTCTGTTGTAATTGCGATAATATAGAGAAAGTGAGGCAACAATTTGACGGGCAGAAAGATACTGGAGAGAATTAGTGAGAGCGAGAGAGTTGATGAGACGAAAGGCTTTAGACTCCACAGTTTCAAGAAGAGCTGTATGAGTTTAACCAACCCAGATGTGTGAGGGTAATCTATATAGGGGCGAACAACGCCCTTATACAGAGTAAGCAACTGGAGTGGCGTGAATAAATTACGAAGGCGCCTCAAAACTCCCAATCTCTTAGAAGTCTGTTTAGAAAGAGAAGTAAAGTCATCTTTCAAAGAAAGGTCACGAGAAAAAGAGACACCGAGAATATAAAGGATAGATGAAGGTTTGAGTTATTCTGTTTTTGAAGAAGATACCATACCTGTGTGGAAGATTGTGTCAAGCAGAAGGGAGAAACTATGGACTGTATGCCTCCATGCCAGAGATAATCACCTCGATAATGCATTCAGCACATTCTGAGGGAACCCTCTCACGGAAGGAAAATGATTCCATAGGAATAATAATAATAATAATAATAATAATAATAATAATAATAATAATAATGCCACAAACGTTTCCTCTCAATAGGCTGGGATCTTTCCTGCGGAAGACTTAAAAGAATAGAAGAGGATACAGGGAAAGATGGTGATTGAAGGAACCCGTAGGTGAATAAAGCTTAACACTATAACTAGATTACTAGAAGGATTAGAAGTTACAAAAAAGTATAGAATGTTGGGTTCATTTCTAAGACGATCAGGAATACGAGAAGGGAGCTGCACCAATTGCTCAAGATCGCTTTGGATAGTGAAATGGAATACACGTTCATCAGCTGTATCATAAGAACTAGGAGAAAGCCAATGGCGGAGTTGAACAGTGATATCGCTTAATATGATGATTTCAGAGAAAGGAAAAGAAGAAAAAATGTGCTATATTGTGGAGTTAGATAGTCGAAGAATTTAGGATAGTTAGTAGAATTTGGAGATAAATAAACAGAACAAATGAATTTAGTCGTAGAATGGCAAGATGGAAAATTCCGAAGACTCCGAATTAGAAACACGAGAACAAACATCGTTGCGAACGTATGCACAACAATCGCCTTTGACTGAAAATTGAGAAAAGAGACAGTAGGAGAAAACATAATAGGGCTTGCTCAGAACGTTCAAGCACCTGAGTTTCAGTCAAGAATGAGAGTCGAGGTCTAGAAGAAGAGAGGTGATGTTCAACAAAGTGGAAATTGGATTGAAGACCGCAGAAATTAATGAAAAAATATACACACATACTTAAGTACAATACGTTCATATATATATATATATATATATATAATATATATATATATATATATATATATATATATATATATATATATATTATATATATATATATATATATATATATATATATATATATATAAAGGTAAGTAATAATTAAATATCACAATACATAGTACGTAGTTTTTATGCGTTTAGGTATAATTATGAAAACAATAAACATGAGTGTAAATAAACGCATAAAATATAGACAAAACGAGAAAGAGAGAAAAAAAGGAGTAAGATAAGTGAGGTATGTGTGTATGCATGCATGTTTTGAGAGAGAGAGAGAGAGAGAGAGAGAGAGAGAGAGAGAGAGAGAGAGAGAGAGAGAGAGAGAGAGAGAGAGAGAGAGAGAGAGAGAGAGAGAGAGAGAGAGAGAGAGACAGAGAGAGAGAGAGAGAGAGAGAGAGAGAGAGAGAGAGAGAGAGAGAGAGAGAGAGAGAGAGAGAGAGAGAGAGAGAGAGAGAGAATGAATTTGTATTCTTTTCATGAGCAAAATTTTTGCCACTATTATACACCGAGTGATGGAAAACGAGATAGGAACTCTTTTACACATACAAAAACCAAAACCATAATTTATATATATATATATATATATATATATATATATATATATATATATATATATATATATATATATATATATATATATATATATATATATATATATATATGTGTGTGTGGTGTGTGTGTGTGTGTGTGGACAGATATGTGTGGACTATAGGTAACTTACTTGTTTATTAAGCTAACATTACCTACGTACTGAAAAAAAGTGTTATTAAATAAAAAACAAAAAAACAAATTAATAATAATAATTAATAATAATTAATAATAAAAAACAATTAATAATAATAATAATAATAATTGTGTGTGTGAGGGAAAATCATGTTATCTATAAGGATTAGACTAAAAAAAATTTGCTGGTTATACAACTAAGTAATATTACAAATACAATTACTACTAATAATAATGTTAATGATAAAAATAATAAGTTACTACTACTAATAATAAATAATAATATTAATAATAATAATAAATTATTATAATGAAAATAATAATAATAATAATAATAATAATAATAATAATAATAATAATAATAATAATAATAATAATAATAATAATAATAATAATAAAAGATTAATGAGCACTGTTACCTAGTTAGGTTAGGTCTAATTTAGATTTCGCTTTGTGAAAAATGTTTCGGACTGAAAAACAATCGTTTTCCAGAGAAGGTTCCAATGCCATCTATATATAGTCTACTAACCAACTACAACAGTAGTAGTAGTTCAGAGTCTAGGCTTCTGCTGTTTAACTATCTCTTAAAAGTAGGTAAACCTATTTTAAAAATGTGGATGCCAAAAAAAAATTTAAAAAAAATAAAAACAAAAATAAAATAAAATAAAATGGAAATTTGGATGATGCGATTCCTTCATTCCTAAATATGTATAGTTATTACTATTAATATTACTACTACCACTACTATTAATATTACTACAATAACTGCTGAAAAGTTTCTAGTTCTATCAAACCGCTTAATCTTTTCAACCAGATTTTGAACTTTGATGATTTTGTAATGCGTTTTCGTCAGCCATCAGTATATAGCACGAATATATATATATATATATATATATATATATATATATATATATATATATATATATATATATATATATATATATATATATATATATATATATATATATATATATATATATATATATATATATATATATATATAATATATTATTATTATTACTATTTTGACTACCTTTCCAATAGACTGAGCAACAGGAGCGCTGTAGTTATTAAAAGCCCTCAAAGAGGAATTACTAATACGACCACCAAAGGAGAAAGCAAGTCGTTGTTATTCGATTTTGGGTGCCACTTGCATGAGAATGAGGGAAGAGCCTCGTGCGGGTGCCCATACGGCATACCCATACGGCATACCCATATCCTCATCCTCTATCATCCTCTTAATAAATGAACAGGCAACATTTTCTTTTAATACTTTTAATAAGCAATAAAATTAGAATATGAATAATTTGGAATTAATAATTGAATTTATAAATAAATTATTGAAATAAATAAATAAATATTATACCGGGTGAGAAGAAGATAAAAAAATAAAAGAAGAGAAGAAAGAAGAAAAAAAGGAAGAGGAGAAATAAAGAAAAATATTAAACAAGAAAAAAAAAAAAAAAAAAAAAAAAAAAAAAAGAAAAAAGAAGAAAAGAAAAAAAAAAAAAAATAAAAAAAAAAAAAAAAAAGGAAAAAAGAAGAAAAGAGAAAAAAGAAAAAAAAAATAATAAGAATAAAAAAGAATAAGAAAAAAGAGTAAGAATAAAGAAGAAAAAACAACCTATAATAATAAATAATAATAATAATAATAATAATAATAATAATAATAATAATAATTAATAAATTATTTTATTATTTATTTTTTTATTATTATTATTTTACTATTATTATATTATTATTATTATTATTATTATTATTATTATTAAAAAGTATTATATTTTCAGTTACGTTTCAGCAATTAAGTTTAAAACTGTTTAAGACGTAAATAAGCCAAATGGAGAATGACATAGATAAGCTTCATAAGCTTAATTAAACCGTAAAATTATGATAATTCGAGTGAATCAACAGAATACTTAATAAACCTCTTTCGATAACATAGGTTACTGGGTAAAAAAAAAAAAATGTGCGTGGGCATATTCAGGGTTAAAAATGGGTATAAAAAAATTAAAAAAATAAAAAAGAAAAAAACGCTCAGAGCAAGAGAGGAAATACCCAAATCGCACGTATAGATGATTAAACTATTCAACTCGTTTACGAATATCATTAATTTTAGGCCAATAATGATGATGTTTTGAGGTTTTGTTTTATAATCTGGGAATAAATAGCAGAAAGTTAAGTTTAATCTCTTAAAACAACTTCACAATCACGATTCGGAAATAGTTGAGTAGGAAAAACTTTCCGATTGCTAAAAATAGGTATGCATGAAATATTTTGTGGTCTCTCTCTCTCCCTCCCTCTTTCTCTCTCCCTCCTCTCCCTCTCTCTCTCTCTCTCTCTCTCTCTCTCTCTCTCTCTCTCTCTCTCTCTCTCTCTCTCTCCTACAACACAAACACACACAAACACCAACATTTTATTACTATTGTCTCTTGCAAGAACAAACGATTTTCTATTTTTTTTCTTATAATTTATTTGTTGACCAAAATAAGGAAATAAAAATTTGCAGTGAAAATTTTCTTTTTACCTTAAATTCCTCAAATACTTTGAACACGTTAACAAGATGCGAACAGGATCTTTAAAATATATATATATATATATATATATATATATATATATATATATATATATATATATATATATATATATATATATATATATATATATATATATATATATATATATATATATATATATATATATATATATATATATATATTTAAAGAGAACTTGAATGTTCAGCAGGATGCCAAATTTTAGGAGATAATTTTAAATTTTTTAAATTTTATTTTATGTATTTTTATTTTTTATATTTTTAAGGCGCATAAGTGTTGCTATTTATTTATTTATTTACGTTTGAAATTAATTTGTTTATTTGATACACAATGTTTAAAATGTCACAACAAATCGTTGGGAAAATAACAAAAATGTGAAAGCGAAATTTTGAACGCAGAAAAAAAGACATTGCTTGTGATAAAGTAACTTCATCAATTCAGAAAAAGACATTTAACTTATATTAAAGTAGCTTCCACAAATGACTTCTCTAAAAGGAAAAGACATTATTTAAAAGAAAATAGTTTCACAAAATTATTTTTTTAATACAAAAAAGACATTATTTAAAAGAAAGTAGCTTCATCAAATTATTTTTCTAATACGAAAAGACTTTATTTAAATGAAAGTAACTTCACCAAATTATTTCTCTAACAGGGATTTAGAGAAGTAATTTATATACATTATTTAAAAGAAAGTAGTTTCACCAAATTATTTTCCTAATACGAAAAGACATTATTTAAAAGGAAGCAGCTTCACTAATTCAGAAAAAGATAAATAACTTAAATAAAAGTAGCTTAACCAAATTTCTTCAATAATAGATAAAAATATTTAAAAGAAAGTAGTTTCACCAAATTATTTTTTTAATACGAAAAGACATTATTTATTCAGAAAAAGACATAACTTATTTGAAAGTAGCTTCACCAAATTACTTCTCTGATACGAAAAGACATTATTTAAAAGAAAGTAACTACCAAATTATTTTTTTAATACGAAAAGACATCTTATTTAAAAGAAAATAGCTTCGCTAATTAAAAAGAAAATACAGAAAAAGTCATAACTTATATGAAAGTAGCTTAACCAAATTATTTTTCTAAAAAGAAAATAATTAAAAATAAATTATAACATTTTTGTAATTCGACCCAACGGTTTGTCGTTGCGAGGATCTTTCTAATATATATATTCGCCAAAATACTTCTTTAATATGAAAAGACATTATTTAAAAGAAAGTATCTTCACCAAATTATTTTCCTAATACGAAAAGACATTTTTCAAATGAAAGTAGCTTGACCAAATTACTTCTCTAATAGGAATTTGGAGAAGTAGTTTATATACATTATTTAAAAGAAAGTAGCTTCACCAAAGTACTTCTCTAATACGAAAAGACATTTTTAAAAGAAAGTAGCATCAGCAATTCAGAAAAAGACATAACATATGAAAGTAGCTTCTCCAAATTACTTCTCTGATACCAAAAGACATTATTAAAAAGAAAGTAGCTTGTCAAATTCAGAAAAAGACAATTTATATGAAAGTAGTTTTACCGAATTATTTTTTTAATAATAAAATAAATGAAAATAAATTATGACATTTTTGTCATTCGACCCAACGGTTTGTCGTTGCGAGGATCTTTCCAGTATATAAATTCATTCAGTACATTTAACTAATGAGAATAAATTGCAAGTTATAAAGTGAGAAATTAAAATCAATTCTTTATCATTTATTTTTCTATATATATATATATATATATATATATATATATATATATATATATATATATATATATATATATATATATATATATATATATATATATATATATATACCAAAACAAATTTGAATATTTTAATAATTAACCTACTTTCTTTTATTAGCCTCTAGTTTCGGGTAAGATCACTTCTTCCCATTTTCAAGGCTTACAGTAATATAAAATTTTGTACAGAAAATTTAATTATAATATGTAAATTCATAAAAGTAATAAAATAAATAAAATCGTATGAAGATGCTAGAAATAAATAGCAATAAGTATATATATAAATAAATGAATAATCTATTAAATTTGGAAAAAAAAGTTTACGATATTAACAAAATTTTACTTCAATATTTATAAACTATTTTAATTTACATTTTCGTTTAAGTTTCGTTTGAGATGCCAAATATACAAGCATTCCAACAACTGAAGGTCAGGTTCCTCAGGTTTATAGCCAAGATTCCAAAATTGGTATCCTGTGTTTTTTCCAATTCTGACGACAGTTTCAATTTGTCGAACAAAACTGGTAAAATCACTCCTTTTCCAAACAACTGTTTTTTAACGCAATAAACTGCAAGTATTGCTCAACAGCTGGTTTGGAAAACCAAATAAGAAATGCAGTTGTATACGGAGGGGGTTGTTCCGGGTTGTTTCCCAGATTATTATGGTTGTGTAATATAAGGTTTATTTACCTTTGTGTAAAGGATTGTGTCCTCCTTGCCTACCCTCCTTCAAGCTGGGGTTGTTGTCTAAATTTTCATTCAAACTCAATGAGTAATCAATTGCAGTATTTTGCAATATCACAACTGGTTATTCACCAAATCTTAAACTCTAAGATAGACACCGAGCTTGATTGAAAGCAACACCTAAAGTCAGAAGAATAATTGGAGAAGGACTAGGCGGAAGTTAAAGAAAAGGTAAAGGTGTAATTGTTCTTCAAACTATTCACGTGAGTTTAGAATAAACTCAAGCGAACGGCAAATTGTGTTATACAGGGGAAGCGTGTTGTATTAATTTAACAGTACTGTATGTAATTTAACACATTTATAATAGTGATGCTATGATTTCAAATAAACTTTGTTGATATTAACAATAATAATTATTATTCTTAGTATCAAGTGATGGGAGTATACTTACGTACGACGGCCCAAATTACAATTAAAGACGGAGTGTACAATCAACTATACTTACAACTCCATACGATGGACTACTTACAAGCTTGTACCGACACCAATTCCACGAATAATATTCTTGACGAAAATCACGCAATAATGATTTACTTTAAATGGAAGAAGTATTAACTCTGAGAATATTTCATTTGAAACAACGATCTTTACATTAATATTCACAATTTTAGTTAAATCAATATTTCGATTATTATTATATCTAACATCAAATGCGAAAATGTTTAGCTCAACACAAACACAATCTGCCCTCACAGGTTTCACTTCTAGACTGGTTTTCCTTGAGCAATTTAAACGGGCATCTAACTCTTCGTAAAGTAGTTCGTTGCAAGAGATTTAACTTGGTTTTTTATTAATCGATGTTTACTATAAGAATATTACAAACATTAAGTGAATTGAAATATATAAAGATTAATTGCTACTTTATAACCGGAAGTTCGATTTTAATGATTTTGTCTGTTACCAAGTGGGAATGCTGACGTAATTTTCTAGAATGTTCTCGTGTGTTTTCTTCCGTCCAAGTTTGAGCTCATTTGGTTACGAAATAACAAAAATATGAAGTCGGCCTATAATTTTAATAAATTTGCCGATTACTAATTAATAATAAGTCTAATTGAACTTTATCGTAAGAGCCTAACATCTTTAATGATTAAAGGATCTAATAAACTTGATAAGAAAGTGATAATTACATTTAAACTCAAGAAAATTGACTGGTAACTGATACCACGTGGTTATATATATATATATATATATATATATATATATATATATATATATATATACTATATATATATATATATATATATATCTCTGAAATGTGGCAATTTATATATATCTATAAAGAATTTTATCTCCTCATTACGAAAATGATTATAAGAATGAACCAAATGCATTTTATAAAAAGTTACAAGCGTTGTAAGATGAAAGTTTTTCGAGTAAAAGGACGGGAGATACTCAAAAAATGGCCACTAACGAAAATGCCCGCGGAGGAATATTTTTGAGGAACGCTTGTGGCGGAATTCTGTTATAAAAATGTAAGTTTTAGGAAGAGGTGAATTTTAATAAATATAAAGATATAATAAATCATATTATAATACAGAAATAAAATAATTGGAAGGAATAAGAATTAAATAAATATTATCTTATAATAATATAAACGATAAGTTAGAAAGTATTCCTACTTCAAGAACATAGAAAAAGCTCGCAGATTCATTCATTTATTCTTATATTATAACATAATAACTGGTTAGATTTTACTTATAAATCGCAACATTAACTCCCCCGAAAAAAAAGAGAAAACAATGAGTACAAACTGGTGTTTGTGAGAGTTTTATGAGGAGATTAGAAATAAATTATCTCCACCCAACAACATACATGAATGATATAAAGTAAGAATGTTTGCGGATAAGCTTGCAACTCCAACCCCCAGGAAAACTGACCTCGAGTTAAGGAATGTCGCAAACGAGTAATAAGGGAATGGATCGGTCCAATCCTTCACCCTCCAATTAGCTCACCCCTTTGGGAGGTCGCAGAGATGTCCGATTGTGACGACTCGAGGAAAATAACCCTTCAACACAGGTGGGATAATTCCCTTGCCGAACAGTGGAACAAAGTCTCCTTGGCATAGGGGGTGTTCAGTCATCGAAAGTAAGAGAATGGTGGGGGGATAGACTTACCCGCCGAACCATCTAACCCCTCAACTATGGCTTGCATTCACCACGGGGGGCTCGAATAATCCGGGATCTACTCCATACATAGTTGTATGATAGGGTAACACTAGGTTAAACCTTATGAAATCAGAATGACTGAACTTAAAGGGACTTGTCCATCCGTTTTTTTTTTTTTTTTTTTTTTCCATTTTTTTTTCTTTTCTTTTTTAAAAGATAGGGAGACTTTCCAAGAGTACTAACCACGGACATCGGCCGACCATCCGATGAGGTACTGCAAACAAGGAGGACGTCAGGAACGTACCAACCCCACGTAAGAGCGATTTGCGACACCCTAGAACCGAGGACAGAAACCCCCTGGGAGTGAAGTGTGCCAGAAAGATAAGGAAATGAGTAAACTCATTTAAGAGAGCGTAAGGATATCATTCATGCTATTGAAGGATGGAGTTTGAGACAAAGTTAGAGTTTGTGTAAGTGTATCACAGATTTAAGACGTTATGGTGTGGGTGCTGTGTTGTCTAAGTGTTCTAGATATAAGTGGATGATGACAGCAAAGAAAGGAGTTATTCTTTGTCAAGAATAGCCTTTATTCGCTGTTTCGCCAAGGCATTAGCTTGACGTTCTGATCTTCTCGGAGGAGTCAAAGTTGCAGATGGCTCCTCTGAAGGAGGATCAAATATGTTAGAGTGAATTTCTAAAGGATATAAGTGAATGACAGCGCGAGTTATTTCACCGTTCTTAGTAGTTAAGGAAACCGATCTAACATGTCCGTCGGGAGAAGTATGGAGTGTTTTTATGATACCTAAACGCCACTTTAGGCGAGGACCGTCGTCCTCAATTAAAACCACATCTCCAATGGAGATGTTAGTCTTACCAGAAACATTCCATGATTGTTTTAGATTGATAAGGTAATCTTTCTCCCAAGAAGAACGAAATTTAGAGATAAGAGAGAGGAGATATCGGTAGCGTTTGTTGATCTTAACAGGGTCCATATAAGTGATATCTGTGTCCGAGAGTTCTAATGGGATTGGTAAGGAATTTAATTTGTACCCCATTAATAAGTGAGAAGGAGTAAGGGGGTCTTCACATTGAAGTTCATCCCCCACAAAGGTAAGGGGTCGACAGTTGAGTACTGACTCAACTTCGATTAAAACAGTATAGAACTCATCATAGGATATGAAAGCTTTGTTTAAGGTGCGTTTTAAATGTAACTTTGTTATCCCTATTAGTTCTCTCGAAGAATCCGCCATAGTGACTACTACGAGCTGGATTGAACCTCCACGTGATGGAATGTTGTGATAGGAAGTCTTTGACAGAAGGTAGAGTATGTAGTTGTTTAAGATATTGAGAAGACGCTTGAAAATAAGTAGCATTATCTGAAAAAACTATTGAAGGCACTCCACGTCTGCCCATGAAACGACGTAACGCAAGAAGGAAGGATTCGGTACTGTTATCTAGAACAAGTTCCAGATGAACAGCTCGCGTGATGGGACAAGTAATCAAACAATATAATACTTTAACGTACTGGCAAGTTTCATTGGGAGTTTTAATGAGAAATAACCTGTTAAGTCGACACCGATTACTGTAAAGGGTCTAGTATTCATTACTCTAGCTTTGGGTAATGCTGCTAAGGGGGCAGGACGGAAATGTACTGCTTGTAAACGTTTACAAAGCAAGCAAGGTCGAGTGACCTTCTTAATGGTGGTTCTCATGCGAGTGAAATAATACTTTCTGCGAATTATTAGTAGAAGTTCGGAGGTACCTAAGTGATGGTGCGATAAGTGAGTGTCCCATATGAGTAACTTCGTAAAATAACAATTAAAGGGAAGCAAAATGGGGAATTTAGTATCATATGGAAGTGAAGAGTTACTTAAACGTCTATCGCAACGAATAATTCCATCCACTAAAACTAAACTTAGTTGTTTACATAATGAAGTAATAGACAAATTATTTTTAAAATGGTTTAATTCGGACTCAAAAAATTCTCTCTGAATGGTTCGAATCCAATAAAGTTCAGCGTTCTGATTCTCTTCAATGGAGAATTGATGCGAGAATTTCGGTTTAATTATAGATTTATTTAAAGGCAGAGTTACATTTTTTAAATTATTTACAAAACGAATTATTAATTTAGTGATACGCAAGGCTTTGTTTAAAGACGAGTAAGCATGCAAATTTAATATTGTAGTTTCGGGGGGATCTACTACGATAGTGGTGGCCACTACAGGAATTTCCTCATCTCCTGCAGACAATGAAGGATGATCCTTCCACACTGGCCAGCTTGGGGGATCTAAAAGCCATGGGGGACCGGAGCCCCAAAGTTTAGAAAATATATACTTACTATCCGACCCACGTGAAGCTAAATCAGCGGGATTACATTCGGTTGGGACATACTTCCACTCAACTGAGGGAAGGTTTTTATGGATTTCATCTACTCTATTCTGGTTAAAGGTGGGGAGTTGTTTCTTAGAATACAACCATTGGAGCGCGACCTGACTATCGATCCAAGCGTAAATATTACGAAATACAAGGATATTATCAAAGGTGTCAATCACAAATTTCAATATGCGCGAAGAAAGTAAAGCTCCCATTAACTCTAGTCGTGGAATGGAGAGTTCCTTGATAGGCGCAACCTTTACCTTAGAAATAAGTACATTTGAAATTGGATTGGTATCTAAACATGACACCACATAAACAACAGTGGCGTAAGCAGACCCAGATGCGTCTGAGAAAGCATGAAGTTCTACTTCTTGTGTGTGAATAAGTTGTCTAGGCAATTTGAAGTTCAAACAATTTTGAAGGTGATTGGAGATGGATTTCCACTCCTTTTGAAGAGCATCTGGAATTTTAGTATCCCAATTCAACTTTAATTTCCAAATTTTTTGTAGAAGTATTTTGCCTCTTATAACCACTGGTGACAAGACTCCTAAAGGATCAAATATTGAGGCTACGTTTTGTAATATTTTACGTTTAGGTATTAGCTTCAGAATTGAGTTTACGAGAAGGGTAAGACATGGTATCTGATTTGACATCCCATTCCATGCCTAACATCTTTATGAGGTGTCCCTCTATGCCTAAGTTCTGTTCCTGAAATGTAGAAGTGGCAAGGGGGGAATTAGAAGCCCACTCTCTCAAATTGAGGCCAGCCTTGCTGAATAAAGACCGTGTATTGGTGAAATAGGATCCAATCTCTTCTTCGGTTTCAAACGTTCCGAAAAGATTATCAACATAGATTTGTTCTAAAATAGTGTCCTTATACGCTATTTCAGACTGATTTACGTGATGATGGAGGCATGCGGCCAGTAAAAAGGGGCTACACGTCGCTCCAAACAATACTGACTTAAAACGATACGTGGCGAGAGGAGAATGTGGATCTGAGGGGTCTCGGACCCACAAAAATCGAGTAGAGTCTCGATCTTTCTCAGTTAGACGAATACCCAAAAATGCCTTTTCAATATCTGAGGAAGTGGCATAAGGTTTGATACGAAATTTAAGTAGTAGTTTACCCAGATCAGTAATGAGAGAAGGACCACTATGAAGGCAGTGGTTTAAGCTAGGATTTCCCGAGGAACAATCGTATACCAACCTCAGGGCGGTAGTTGAAGATGATTTACGAACACCATGATGTGGGAGATAATGTAATTTTGATTCAGGATGTACAGGATTCGATGGTTTGACCTCCTCAATAAAGTCACGGGCCAATTGGTCCTTAATCACATCATCATATGATTTGAGAAGTTGAGGGCTTTCCCTCAGTTTTTTCAAAACGCTATATAAACGAGACTTTGACAAGGAGTAATTATCTGGAAGGGGAGGATGATTATCGCGCCAGGGTAAAGAAACAACGTATCTCCCATTCTCGAATCGTAGGTTATCCTTAAAGGACTCTAAGGTAGTTTTTTCAGCATCCGTAAACTGTTCGTTGGGAAGTATGCCAATGTGAGAAAGAGACCACAGACGATCTAAGTCAGTCGTGGAGTTTTGATCTGGATACTCATTTGAAACGGGTATAATTAAAGAATTGTCTTCATTAATCGAAGACTTGGATAAAGGATCTCCTTCCTCATATGCAGTGAGAGAAAGAGTTGAGGTTTTATCATCATTAATAAATGATAAGTGAGAATTATTTATCTCTTCGGTGAACTGAATCTCAGTCCGAAATGAAGACACGACTGTAACTTGAGCGTCAGAATTACTAGAAGTGAAGGGCAGTTGTCCCCATATGATATGACCAAGGTTAGTTTTCATTAAGTTGACGTCATGAACCTTCTCAAAAGATTTAAGAAATTTGTTTAGATGATCGGCTCCGAGCAAAATTCCAATGTCTGAAACTCTGTCACTGGTTGGATAAGGGTTTGCGAGGGGAACATGATGCTTCCTCAACATTGTGGTAGTCTTCACCAGACCTGGAATATTCAAATCATTGGGTAAGTAGTCTACAACGACGGCAGAAACGGGAACGACTCCCTCCTTAGTCTTGATGTTAAGGGTTACAACATCATGCTCAGAAGGAGTTCCTTTATGGTTAATACCATTAATAGCTATGTTTATTTTGGAATTAGGAACACAGTTGAACAATTTGGAAATTGATCTGGTAACTAGTGTCCTTTGTGAAGCTTGGTCACAAAGGGTTCGCACCATTATTGGCCTTTTATCCTTAAATATAGTCACATCGGCAATGGGTAACGCTACCCCACTGTTGTAAGATGAAAGTGTCGTCGTTACATTATTTGATGAAGTTTGGGGGAGAGAAACGCGTACTGATTTTTGGAATTGATCACAGAAGAGCGGTATGATGCTCTGGGGACTTGCAATTAAAGCAAGTTTTGTTGCTTTGGCACTCATTAGTAGGGTGATATGAGGCCAAACACTTGAGACACCATTGGTGTGTCTCCGCCACTTGTTTTCTTAATTCAAGAGAGGGTAGTAAACCACACTCAGAAGTGTAGTGTTTACTACGGCAGAATCTACATTTTACATTCACATTAGTAGCATTGTTGTTATTCTGATTATTATTACTATTTTTATTATTGCCATGAATTTTAACATCATTACTACCATTATTTTTGCTATTATTATTGTTATGATTATTATTTGATTTCTGGGATGGTTTAGTGGGTGGTGGAAGGTTAGTTTGTGTGGTGACTAACACAGTTGATTGCTTGGGCTTTGTCCCAGTAGTCTTCCACTTGTTGTTCGATGAGGAGTTATTG
>SEYY01023333.1:0-5000 GCA_009176605.1 Armadillidium nasatum
AAAGAAAGAAAAAAAAGAAACAAAATAATTGAGTAAATTAAATAAACAATATTTAAGTTATATCACAAAAAAATGTAGAGAAAAAAAAATTAATAAATAAAAAATAAAATAAGAATTTATATTTAAAAAATCAAAGACATAAAGAACTTGACAAGGTTTACAAATGAACTATATATAAGGAGGAGTAATGATGTTATGTTTTTCGAGGCATAAGTATTGATGTAATTTAGGTGGTTGTTACATAGGCTATTATTATTGATATATAAATTCTTATTTTGTTTTTTATTTTTTATTTATTTATTTATTTTTCTCTACATTTTTTGTGATATAACTTAAATAATGTTTTAATTTACTCAATTATTTTTTCTTTTTTTTTTTTTCTTTCTTTTTCCAGATTATAAATATATATTGAAAATGAGTCATGCAGACTCGAAACGTCCATGTAACTTAATAAAGTGATTGTTATTATTATAATTTTTATTGTTATTATCATGTCTTATTCGACATTGTTTATTTTATATATTATATATATATATATATATTATATATATATTATATATATATATATATATATATATAATATATATATATTATATATATATATATATATATCAAAAGTTTCAAAAGGAAACCTTTTTAAACTTTGTATTAATAGTTACCGTTTCACCTGAATGGTTTTAGGTTTTCTGTTTTTCCCATTGATTCTACTTTATTAGTATTATTAATTATTGAATAAGTCTTGAATTACGTTCGTTTTCTTTCCCCTAAGTAATATAATAGACAATATTCAAACAATTTTATTCCATTTTTTAATTTCACTTCTAAATATATGGAATGCTTACTTGTTTTACCTAACTTATTTGGTATGTTCAAAAATCTTTGACATATTCTTCATTATTCTAACATCTATCATGAATTATATATATTTATATATGAATTATAACTATTTATATAATCACAATGCAAATCACCTGATAAATTGTGTACCAAAATGACTGTACTATCTTCAACATTTTAGCTTAAGGGAAGATGTAAAACATCCTTGGTGACCTTATATATTTTCTTGTTTTAGAAAAGTTCAACAATTTCTTACTCATTGAATTGGTTTTTAATTTTTCTAAAGTAATTTCATAGATAAATTATCAGTTGTAATTAGTAGTTCTTATAGTGCCCATTCATTGCAAAAAATGGTCCTAACGAATTGCTGGGACAAGTGGCAAAAATGTCACAGCAAGATCTGAAAAATTAGTATGAACGTTTTCGACGTCGTCATCTTGCTCTCCAAATGATAATTCACATTAATAACCAGCAAGTCCGATACTCTTTAGAGCTCTTCTCTTCTAAGAATCTCATCAGAGCATGAGAGACATCGCACAAGTAATGCTTGGGAAGAAGAATAAATATGGAGCAGATTTGGTCAAATTCTTAAAGTTCTGATTGGCTGTGGATTAATTCTTCGCTTTTTTTTTTTTTACATTGATCCTTTATTAATGTTGAGAAGAATACTTCAACGTATATTTATTTGACATACTTTTATTCATTTTAATATAAATAATTTTTTTTTCTCTCTCATATATATATATATATATATAATATATATATATATATATATATATATATATATATATATATATATATATATATATATATATATATATATATATATATATATATATATATATATATATATATATATATATATATATATATATATATATATATATATATATATATATATATATATATATATATATATATATATATATATATATATATATATCACAACCGTGGTGTGAAATTTTACAATTTCAAAATCTGCTATTGAGGATTCGAACCGTGATTTCTAAGCTGGTAAGTCAATGTTACCTCTGTGCCACGACAGTACAAAAGGAAATCGCATTGAGAAAGCTCATGAACACCCGCCATGATGACTAACTCATAGGACCTTCCAGACTGCTCTCGGATACATGCAACAGATCATCTACTATCCCCTTCAAACACAAACAATATACGTAAGTAATAAAACCAAATAAACCGTGGAGGGAAATTTTACATTTTCAGAATCTGCTATTTCCTTTTTCCTTTTATACTTTCGTGGTGCAGAGGCAACACTGTCTTGCCAGCTTAGAGATCACGCATAGTATAAGTATTACTAAGTAGGATTAATAAATGTTATAATTTTCTGATTGAGAGTGATGCACTTTTTGTGTATGCCTATTTTTTTTTTTTTTTAATAAACACCCTCATGAAGCAAATTGTATTTCTTTTAATCATTTAAAATCTAATTAAATCTTTTTTGTAGAAATAATATGTAAAATAATGCTTATTATTGAAATAAAATATTAATTATTTTTTTACGTCATTAGATTGCCCGACTCCAATAACAGATAGTTTTTGTTTTCATGACCAATCAGAAATCAGGTTTCTTTGAAATTTAAACAAAAACAAAAATGTCAAGGAAAGCGTTGCCAAATTTCCAAATTAAAAACTTTGTACCAGATTATGTTTCGGATTTCCCATTATCGATATAATATATATAATATAAATATAATATATATATATAATATATATATATATATATATATATATATATATATATATATATATATATATATATATATATATATATATATAGTAATACAATTTTATATTTTTATTGGCTTTTAATTAATAAATCATCTTGATTTTTTGGTATAATAAAAATAAAACCATTATAATTTTATTAGCATTATATATATATATATATATATATATTATATATATATATATATATATATATATTATATATATATATATATATATATATAATAGTAAAATAGGCACCAGGTTTTATGACGTCACTTATACGTCATATGTAGCAGAGTAGCTTTTTCATACTTTTGTTTGAAAGTAGGCGGAGCTAAGACTACAAAACATTTCAAGGTCACGCAAATAAGCAGATAAATTCCCTATATCTTAATACTACTAAGTAATACTTATACTATGGATCACGTTTCCAATCCCCAATAGCAGACTTTGAAATTGTAAAACTTCACTCCACGGAGATAGTAATTGACCTGTTCCCTGTATCCGAGAACGGGTGCTCATGAGCTGTCTCAATGCGGTTTCCTTTTGAACTGTCGTGGTACAGAGGAAAAATTCTGTTATATATATATATATATATATATATATATATATATATATATATATATATATATATATATATATATAATATATATATATATATATATATAAAGGCCTACTAATTTTCACCAATTTTTAGGAAACATCGGAAATCTGGTTAAATTAAAGGCCGACATGTCCCAATACACTGTGTCTGAAGGTGTGTAAGTCAAAGGAAGTTGAGAAAATAAATAAAAGGAGTGTGATCCAGACTTTACCAGTTGAGTGCATGTAACATTGATCGTAGAGGTCAAGTCTGATGTAGGAGAGTGGATAGAGAATGGATGAGACTGTGTAGAAAGGCGTTTTTCTGCTAGCTCTTCTCGGTGGAGGAGTTATGCGATGGGAGAGTTCAGAAGAGCAGTGCCCATTGCAATAGCGATAGAATAGAGACGGTGACCCAACAATTGAACCCCCAAAAAGAGGCTGGAGAGCGGAACAGTTTCTAAGACTAAAAAACCCTAGACTCCACCTTTACAAAGAGAGTTGTATGAGTGAAACCATGACAGACGTTGGAAGTCGTAATCCGTATAGGGACGAACAACACTCCTGTAAAGAGCAAGCAATTGGGGTGGCGAGAAGAAACTACAGAAGGTTTCGAAGAGCACTCTATATGCCATGCCTGTAAGTGGTTTCAACACACACACACACACACACACACACACACACACACACAGCAACATATATAATATATATATATATATATATATATATATATATATATATATTATATATATATATATATATATATATATATATATATATATATATAGTGATTGGCATCCGCATCCGCATCCGCATGCGCGGATGCGGAAACATCCGCACAAAAATCAACATCCGCATCCGCATCTCAAAATTCAACATCCAATCCACATCCGCATCCGCACTTTCGGAAATTCATCGCATCCGCTCCGCATCCAAAATTCAAACATCCGCATCCGCATCCGCATTTCCGCACTTCTCCAAAAATTCGACATCCGCATCCGCATCCGCATCCGCAAATTAAGAAAATATGACATCCGATCCATCAATAATATATATATATATATATATATATATATATATTATATATATATATATATATATATATATTATATATATATATATATATATATATATATATATATATTATATATATATATATATATGCGAATTGTAGATCAAGAGTGAGGGTGAAGAGAGAACTACCGGATTGGTTTAGCATAGGAGTGGGATTTAGACAGGGGTTTGTAATAACTCCATGTTATTTAATCTATTGTTGAATGGTTTACTTAGAAAAATGGAGAGAGAAGGGAAGAGTATTACGTTGAGAAATATGGAGGGTGAATGTGAAGGAAATGTTTTACTTTTTGCAGAAAATGCGGCATGTGTTGGTGGCAGAATCTGGAGAAAAAATGAGAATACTTGAGAGAGTTTGAGGGAAATGTGCAAACACGAGATTGAAATTCAATCCATCAAAGAATAAAGTTATGAGGATTGGAGGTGGGGATGAGGAAATGTGGAGGGAGGAATTGGTTTGTAGAAGTGTGAGAATGGAAACTTGAGGAGGTGAATGAATTCAAATATCTAGTAATGTTGGGTGGAAGGTAAGGGTGGGACTGAAAAAGGAATAAAGAACAGAGTGGTAGAAGGAATGAAAGAATTGGGGGGCCTAAGAAAAGTAGGGAAGAAAGGAAAAATTTCGAAATAAATAAAGATAAGAATGTTTGAATGTATGTGTTCACCTTCTGTATTGTATGTGTGTGAAACAAAGACGATAAGTGATCGGTCGAGAAAAAGTTTCAATGTCTTTGAGATGAAAGATTTGAGAGCGATATATAAATTGAGAAGGATTGATA
>SEYY01023333.1:12500-22500 GCA_009176605.1 Armadillidium nasatum
CCACTAAACCCTCTAACTATTGTAATATTCTTTAACTTTAAACTACTGATTTTCCTAAAGTTTTCGAATCTATCCTTAACAGGAGAACTTGGAAACAACAATTCTTCTAATCTTATCTTTGATCGCCAATATGGCTTTCGTAAAATTCGATTTAATTGGAGCAATTAACATTTGATCTTACTCGTATTTCAAATTGGGGTATAGAAAACATGGTCGTTTTCAATGCCTCACAAACTCAATTCCTCCATCTCTATACTCAACACAACCTTCCGCACAACTATGACATCTTCTTCAAAAACTCGCAACTAAAAGCTGCTTCTGTCCTTAATATTCTTAGTGTTTCTTTTTCTCATGATCTTTCTTGGAAGGATCACATAACTTCTCTTTCTAAACAAGCTTCTTAGAGGTTAGGGGTTCTGAGGTGCCTTCGTAATTCCTTCACCTAACTCCAGTTATTTACTCGTTATAGAGGTGCTGTTCGAATCTGTATGGGGCTCGCCTCACATATCTAATGGGATTCCACTCATGCAACTCCATGAATAGGTGGAATCTAGAGTTTTTCGTTTTATCAAATTTTCGCTCTCATTCACTCTCTATAATATCTATCTACCCTTTGAATTGTTGTGTCAAGCTATATAATATCGCTATTACAACGGACACTGTTCTTCTGAACTCTATCGTCGCATACCTCCTCCATTGAAAAGGTTTAGTGCAACACTCCTTTCTACACAACCTCATCCTTTCTCTGTCCATCTATCTGACCCCATACTTAACTGCTATTCTCAATTTCACATGTACTCCACTGGTAAAGTCTGGAACACACTCCCTTTCTCTGTTTTCCCAACTTCCTTTGACTTGCACACCTTCAAACTTCGTGTATCGGTACATGTCTGTCTTTAACCTGATCAGATTTTTGCTATTTCTCCAACTCTTGTGGAAATTAATAGGCCTCTGGACTTTTTCTACCAGAGGGTGTATATATATATATATATATATATATATATATATATATATATATATATATATATATATATATATATATATATATATATATATATATATATATATATATATATATATATATATATATATATATATATATATATATATATATTTTTGTGCGTGCGTACGTGTGTGTGTGTGTGTGTGTTTTTGTGTGTGTGTGTGTGTGTGTTTCTTTGAATGCCCAATTTGAGTGATTGTGGGGTTGAGCGTAGACGGGGGCATTCTATTACCTTTGCTAACGTTAGTAGCCTCAGATCTAATTTCGCATCTGTCGAAAATCACCTCACTAACTCTCGTCTTAACCTTTTGCTTCTGTCTGAGACCCAGCTGGGCAGAGATTCTTTCCCTAGCAGTCTTAATGCCTCTAACTACAACTTTTTTCACAATTTCCGACTAAATGGTGGAGTATGTGCCTATATTAACATTAACACTCCTGTGACACGTCTCGTAAATCTAGTCTCCTAATTTCAATGTTTTATGGCTTAAAATCTGTCTTCCTACTATTACAATTATCTTGTGTTTCTGTTACTGCTCCCCTAATGGAACAGATTTTCCAGTTCTTTTTCACTATCTTACTACTTCTCACGAGACTGTTACTTCTTCTCATCCAAATGCTGAAGTCCTCTATTTAGGGAAATTCAACGTACACAACACTGAGTGGCTGGGTTCCTCTCATACTGATACAGGTAGGAAGGAGGCCAAATCATTCAACAATCTTAACAATCTGGAGCAGTTGATTAGGGAACCCACACACATTCCAGATTTTCCTAACCAATTCTTGAATACACTTAATTTATGTTTCACCACTACTACTTCTAGATATAAATACACCATTTTCCCTCCTATTGTTAAATCTGTCCATAATCTTATAGCTCTTAGTTATAATGTTTTCCCTCCAACAGCTCCACCATGCCCTAAACGTACTTTTTGGCACTTTAATCGGGCCAATTGGGGGGGCAATGTGTCGCTTCTTTGCTAACTATCATTGGAGTGAATCTTGCTTTGGCTCGCGGGACGCTTCTGTCTCTGGTGAAAAGGTAGGGGCCGCGATCCTTGATGGGATGGGCAGATTCATTCCATCTTCAGCTAAATCTTTTTCTCCTCAGAATCCATGGTTCGATACCAACAGTTCTCTTGTCCTTCGGAAGAGAGAGAATGATTATTGTGAATGGAAAAGCTCTACTTCTCCTATCACTCTTGCTAATTTTCATTCAGCTCGGAATCGTTGCAGGGAAAATTCTTCGACGGAATAAGCATACTTTCACAAAAAGGATGTGCGCTAACCTCCATGGCTCTCCTACTGATAAAAATTTCTGGCCTCTTGTCAAAAATATCTCTAATAATTTCTGTAAATCTGCCTTTCTTCCTCTTAATTGTTCTGACGGTTCTGTAGCTAATACTACCTCTGAAAAGACTAATCTCTTCGGCCTCCTTTTCTCATCTGATCCCACCCTGCTCGATTCTGGTATCCCTCCTACTACTCCTTCTCCTTTCAGGCATCCCATGTCTCTACCTGTAATTACTCATGATCGGGTGCATGGGATCCTGAAATCTATGAACGTCAGGAAGGCCAATGGCCCGGATGGCATTCCCCCTCGTGTTCTGAGGGAGTGTGCTTCCGAGTTAGCGTCTGTCCTCGCTCAGCTCTACTCTCTATGCCTTAATACTAATACTTTTCCTCAATGCTGAATGCGTGCTTTTGTTCAGCCGATCCCGAAAAAAGGTATCCTTTCTGACCCTTCTAACTATCGACCTATAGCTTTCACTTATGTTCCGTTTAAAAATTTCTAAACTCTCCTCAATTCTCCTTTCCTGGATCATTTGGAGTCTCGTTCTCTTCCTCAGATCACCAATATGGCTTTCGACCTCGACGTCAACTGGTGACATACATTCCTATCTTACTGATCTATGGTCTTCTGCCCTTAGGGACTTCGGGGAGTCTTGTGTGGTGGCGCTTGACACATTCAAGGCTTTTGACCAGGCATGGCATGCGTCGCTGCTCTCCAAGCTCCCTTCCTTTGGGTTTCCTCCTTCTCTTTGCTTACTCTTGTCAAGTTTTCTCTCAGATCGTTCCAGATCTTCTTCTTTTTCTGTCAAATGTGGTATTCCTCAGGGTTCTGTTTTACCTCCAACTTTATTCTTTCTTTTCATTAACGATTTTCTCAACTGCACTTCTAACTCTGCTCACTCTTATGCTGATGACTCAACTCTACATTCTTCTACTCATTTCAAATCTGCTCCTATTTTGCTTCTAAAGTTGCTTCCCGTCTACAACTTTCCGATTCTATTCTTGCTAATTTGGATGGGATTTCCTAGTGGGGTTATAGCATCCTTGTGAAATTCAACTCTTTAAAAAGTCAACTTCTTTAATCTCCCTCTCAAAAACACCTCTCAACTTTCCTACCCTCTTCGATGGCTCTCTCGCCTCACCTGTAAAGAACATTAACATTCTTGGTCTAAACATAAACAGTAAACTGTCTTGGAAACCACATATCACAATTGTTGCTAAAGCAGTCTCTTAAGAAGCTGTGAGTTCTGTTCAGGTTGAGAGAATTTTTTTCTTCTGAGCAATTACTTCAAATATATAAGGGTCTTATTCGCCCTTGTATGGAGTACTGTTCTCACATCTGGGGGTTCCGGCTCCTCCTCTCTTCTGGATAGGGTTGAGTCTAAAGCTTAAAGATTAATAAACTGTCCCCTACTTTCAAACTCTCTTGACCCCCTATCTCTGCGACGTGACGTTGGCGCAATATTTCTTTTCTACAAATTGCAAATGACAGGTGCTCTAGGGAATTGGCCTCTCGAATTCCTCCACCGTTGCGTCGTCCTCGTTGCACAAGGGGTGCCCTGCTTTTGGACCAATTTTGTGTGGATGTGGGAAACCACAGACTAGCATGTTGGGGTGCAGCCTCCTTTCCAGCAACCTTTGTTCTGTGGAATTCTTTATCATCATTTATTTTTCCTCCTGTATTTAATCTTCCATTCTTCAAGGCTTCCGTCTGTGCCCACCTGAGGGATGTGCGTTAGATGTGTGTTTGAGTAAGTTTTCTTCCTCTTTGTGTGCCCCCTCATTGAAAAGGGCCCTGCCCATGAGAGATGGCGATCTGTAAATATATATATATATATATATATATAATATATATATATATATATATATATATATATATATATTATATATATATATATATATATATATATATATATATATATATATATATATATATAATATATATAATTTTTTTTTTTTTTTTTTTTTTTTTTTTTTTTTTTTTTTTTTTTTTTTTTTTTTTTTTTTGCCTGTGTCGTCGAAATCGATTTTCTTGCACATCTAGGGTTTTGTTCACGCCTATGACGGTATTCAGAAAATGTATTAAAAATATTTTCAATGAGGCCTAAGTTCTCTCTTTTTGACCTCAAAATCTAAAAAAAAAAATTCAAAAATTGTCATCCGTATAGTTCCGTTGCAATTTGTTCTAAATTGTTCAATGAACAATTTATTTAGGAAATAAATGAACATTGAAAATGTTCATTTATTCTCTAAATAAGTTGACTGCGATTTATATATTTATTTTTTACATTTCGGGTACTAGCATGAGTCAAATGATAACACTTAAGGCAGCAAGTTATGTTGTGTTTGGCCCCCTCTTCAGGAATTGCCAACCATTGAACTTCCCATGCGTCTCCAGATTGCAAGGAATTTTCTTTTCTTGAAGGAACATAAGCATTTCTGCAATAAGGATGTCATTTCCCAGTTAAAATGGTGACCTGTGAATTCGAGCTGGGATTCCACCACAGCCACTTAAAGACGTTAAAACAAAGCTGATGAGACTGATGGATGAAAGATCTAAAACATAAAATCATGGTATTAGTGCGGAGAAAAGCAAGTAGTTTCTGGGCAGTTTAAATGAGTTGTTTGACATTGCTGCATGTTAATGCAAGGATCTGCTTGCATGTAACTGTGCAAAAGAAATGAAAATTACAGCTCGAGAAAAAGACTTTTTAGTTGACCAAAGAACAGTTCGCAGAATGCGAATTGTCAGAGTAGACAAAACTGTAACTGAAATGATGAACAGTTCTCAAGAAAGTCTTGTATGGAAGAAAGAGTAGGTGATGAGAAGAAAAGAAGATTCGAGCAGGAATGCCCCGTGCTATCTGCAGACACTACTGCCATTGAAGATTCAACTTCATCACCTGAGCATGAGAGGACAGAAAATATACCCGACGATGATTTGGTTACTCTTGGTGTTTGCCGGAACTGGAGTGTTCAACAGAGCAGCAGCAGCTATAGGTATAGCTCCACTAGTTGACTATGGTGTTGTTAGTGCAGATGACAAGACCAATGTTATAGATTCTAAGAAAATCGGGAGAGCACGAGAAAAGCTAAGAAAAAGCTTTACGAAAACAACACAAGAAGAAGAATTGGGAATAGTTGCAGTGTTTTTTGATGGCAGGAAAGACAGCACCCTGATCAAGGAAAAGAAAGGCAGCAAGTGGTACAGTAGTAAAAAGGTAAAGGATCACTATGTCGTGGTTGGTGAATCTGGAACTGTCTACCTTCAACACATTACTGTGGACAGAGGGACAGGTGAGGATATTGCAGATTGGCTGCATGGGAATTGTTGTCAATATCACTGCAGTTGGAGCTGACAGAACACTTGTCAACACTGGACCTAAAGCTGGAACAATTCATCTCTTAGAGCAGCAGCTAGATAGACCTCTGCTGTGATTCATATGCAGTCTGCATTTGAATGAACTCCCTCTGCGCCGTCTATGTAAAAAGCTCATAGGTTCCAGTGAAAGTTCCACTCAGTGGAACGGACCTGTTGGCAAAACTCTAACTACATGTGAGACCCTTTCATTTGCAGTCTTCCAAAACATCTCAGAAAGTGACTCAGTTCCTGACATTAGTAAAGGCGACATAACATAGGCGACATTAGTAAAGATCAATGATACCTCTACAGAATTGTAACAGCTGGAAGAACTGATGTTGTTACTCAGGATCTAATGCATGAAAAACCTGGGATTATATCATTGGCAAAGTATGCTGTGGTTCGCTATGCACCAACGTGGTTTCTAATAAAATGCACACCCAGATGTACTGATGGTCCAAAGCATTTGCTACAACAGATCAAAATCCAAAGACAGCTGTCACCAGACATTGCCAGTACAACATTACCTGTCATCAAAAGAAACTGTTACTGGGCTCACCAAGAGAATGTATTACAGGCAATGTTAGCAGACGATGATGAAGAAAACAGAAAGGTTGCTATCGATACAATTAAGGCAGTAAGGTAACAACCAGGGTCCAAGTCAACATCTTTTCAGAGAATTTCGTCCATCGCGAAACTTGCAAGAACTTGCAAGCACATTTTCTGGCATAAATATTTACAAATGTTTTTAACTCATTGAATTTAATTTTAATACATTCAAGTAACAGTTTTCTTGTTACTCTTTGACATAAATATTTACATGAGTATTTCAAGAATATATATATATATATATATATATATATATATATATATATATATATATATATATATATATATATATATATATATATATATATATATATATATATATATATATATATAATTACCACAAAATTGTGATACCTTCCCTAATACTAAATACATTCAGTCAGAAACAAGCAAACAAACACAACATTGTAAAACAGATTCCTATGCATATTTTCATGGGAATATAAACTGTACATAGGAATACAAAACACAAAATTGAATGATATATTCTATGTATATATCCATAAGAATACAAAACGCTATTAACTTAGATTCGTATGTATATATTCATAGGAATATATACATGGGAATACAAAACATAAAATTGTAATACCGATTCCTATGTATATGTTCATAGGAATATATGCATAGGAATGCAAAACACAAAATTGAATTACAGATTTCTATGTGTATATTCATTATATATTAGTAGGTTACATTATATATATATATATATATATATATATATATATATATATATATATATATATATATATATATATATATATATATATATATATATATATATATATATATATATATATATATATCCTCTCTATATCCTCTCCCAGGAAGGGTTTTCACCCTGTCAGTGGAACCAGCATCTTTCCCCATCTGCTTGAAGAAGTTCTCCCAGAGCCCTCCAAAAGATCAAGTTCTTCGGCTCGCCGGTCCCCATGCCGGTCCATGAGTCCTATCCAGACTCTTCAGGTAGGGTTCTCACCCTTTCAGTAGGACCAGCATCGTTCTCAAAACCAACCTCCAAACACTCTCTCCCAGGGGTCTTCAAAAGATTGCGCTTCTCCGAGCAATGGTTCCCAATGCTGGTTCTGGAGTAGTTACAAGCCGTTGACAGAGAAATTACAAGGCCGGATGGCTAGTCCTGTCGTCCTTTCATTTAGTTCTCTTCACATGATCCGATCCTGTCGTCGATTTTCAAACTCTTGTTTTTAAATTTCAAATTCTTAATGTTAAAGTTTAATTTTTCTTTAAAAGCCGAAAGTCCATTATATTGAAAGATTTGTTGCTCCTCTATAAATTTTTATATATAATAATTTTATCGAAACTTTAATTTATTTTTTTAATGCAAAAATATTTTCAAAAATTCTAATTTTAAAATAAATTTTAGCTATTAGTTTTTCAAATTTTGTTCAATACTATCTGAATGCATAAACCTTCTCTCTTCTTTTCTCTCCTCAATCTTCTTTCTGATTCTTCTCGCTTTTCTTTTCCCATCTATCTTTAGGCACATCTACTCTCGACGACGGCCGAATCATATATATATATATATATATATATATATATATATATATATATATATATATATATATATATATATATATATATATATATATATATATATATATATATATATATATATATATATATATATATATATATATATATATTATATATATTTATTGTGACATAAACTACAATATAACATTCTAAGGAAAAGTTTTCTCATATTTCAGTATAATTTTATATAATTATTTTTAATTATTTAAATATTGAAATTATTAAATTATGTAATAATTAATTTTATAAAATTTATAAAAGACTAAAGTTTATCATTATAAATCAATTAATTAAAATTTATAGCTTTAATTTGTTAATTATATTAATTATAATTTCAGTTTTTAATTTTCAGTTAATTATTAATTATAATTATTATAAATGATATGTAATTTCCGAATGTTTTGAATTCATATAAAATATATATATATATATATATATATATATATATATATATATATATATATATATATATATATATATATATATATATATATATATATATATATATATATATATATATATATATATATATATAATTGTGTGTGTGAGAGAGTGTGTGTGAGTGTGTGTCAGAGGGTGAGAGCGTGAGTGTGAGTTTGATTATCAAATTTTATTTCTTCTTCTTTCGTAAGTCATAAATATTACAGTTTTAATTTAAAGTTAATTTTGAGAGTATTTAATAAAGTTATTCGCGTCTTAAAATACTTTAATTAATAGATTTCGAACAATTTTATATAAAATATAACTAATAATTTTTTTCCCCTTATAGTACCTTGTCATTTTGATTTTTTTTTTTTTTATCATTTTGATAGGTTTTTTTTTTTTTTTTCTTTTTTTTTTTTTTAATTCTTTTTATTATAAATATCTCAGTTAAATATATGTTTGTTCCAGTGTATACAGTACAATATTTGTTTTTTTTTTTTTTTACTTGACTTTGATAAATGAATATATCAGATTTAGTATATTGGGCTGAATACTAAAATAATTCACCCAATCACTCTAATTTCTCTAACTGATTGTGTTTAAATTTTCCTTAATAGTTTAAGTTAGGTTAGGTTAGGTTAGATTAGGTTACGTTAAGTTAGGTTTTGTTAGGTTAGGTTAGATTATTTTTTTAAAAAAAATAATCGCTTTAATTATTTTCTAAATTCTTCTTATAATTATTTATTTTATAGGTTGAAGAATATAATTGCAAATACAAATGTAAATACATTGACAAATGTAATACTTTATTAATCTATAAATTTAAAACTTATATTCATTTTTTCATTATTTTCTTTAAAAAATCTCAAATTGAATCACAGGTTTTTTTAAAACTAAAATATATTCTCCTCTGTATTTTGCAGACCTAAATTATTTATTTTTTTATAATGTATTGAAAGAATTGTTAATTTGAGTTACGCCTCGCAAAAGAGCGGTCACAGTTTTGATTCTCATTGGAGCCACTGAGCTTTACTCACCTATATATAGTACATAAATTGGACACCAAATTGTATACTAAAATTTTAATACTAAAATCAACACTTTTTTTATTTATTTATTTATTTATTTATTTATTTATTTATTTATTTATTTTTGTTTTTTGTGTTATTCTAAAACCATTTTTTTAAATGAAGGAAATAATTCAAAGCTTTTCTAAAGAACTTGAAAACAAATTTTTAAGTGAACATTACTTCTATTTTATTTATTTTTTCTTTCATCTCATCTCACTGACATTTCCCTATTAGAGAAGGGGGCTTCTCTTGGTAGTTACTACTAACAATTCTCATGAGGGGTTGAACCGGCGCTGTCAAACACGTTTTGCTAAGCGATATTCAGGTTTTTTTTTTTTAAACAAATTTAAAAGGATGGAAATATAACATTTTTAATTCTTGCTTTGCTATTATTTAAAACTTTTACCAAGTTCGCTTTTCTTTTAAATCTCTCTCTCTCTCTCTCTCTCTCTCTCTCTCTCTCTCTCTCTCTCTTTTTTTTTTTCTCTTTCTCTTTTTCTCTTTCTCTTTCTCTCTCTTTCTCTTTCTCTTTCTCTTTCTCTTTCTCTTTCACTTTCACTTTCACTCTTTTCTCTTTTTCTTTCTCTATCTCTCTTTCTCTTTCTCTTTCTCTTTCTCTTTCTCTTTCTCTTTCTCTTTCTCTTTCTCTCTCTCTCTCTCTCTCTCTCTCTCTCTCTCTCTCTCTCT
>SEYY01023333.1:30000-42500 GCA_009176605.1 Armadillidium nasatum
TATATATATATATATATATATATATATATATATATATATATATATATATATATATATATATATATATATATATATATATATATATATATATATATAAGAAAAAGGAGAATAAGATTATTAAAAGTAACTTTAATAGTAATAATAACAATAATAATAATAATAATAATAATAATAAGACTAATAATAAGGATAATATTAATTTAGATAATTTAATAATTATAATAATAATAATAATAATAACGGCAATATATTAACAATAAAAATAATAAATAATTATAATAACAGTAATAAATAATTATACTCAATTTTAAAATAATAATAATAATAGCAATAACAATAATAATTAAATTCATTCATTAAAAATTTTTATTCAATGAAAAATTAGAATTTAAATAATAAAAAAATTGAAATATTACATAAATTTTATAAAACAAAGTTCGATATTTGTAAATTAAATAATAAAAATAAAATAATAATAGTTAATAAAGATAAAAATTATAAAATAATTATAAAAATAATAATAGAATGGTAATAATAATAATAATAATAATAATAATAATAATAATAATAATAATAATAATAATAATAATAATAATAATAATAATAATAATTATAATAATTATAATAATAATAATAATTAAAATCTTAAAATAATAAACAATTAAAAATAATTTAATAATATTGAAAATAATAATAATAATATTAAAATAATAGCTAATAATTAATTACAATAATATCATTTTATTCAAAAAGTAGAAAATTTACAAGAACACAGCAATTATAAATTGCACACTTCTGTAGCTAAGGAAGTATTTAATAGAAAGAAATATTTTTTGATATCGCTTAATTCTTTATTTACATAATTATTACAATTTCAGTATACGTGTATGGTTCTTAAACATAATTAAAATTAATTTCTTTAACATCTGGCAGGAACTTGTAATCAACATATTTGTATTTGAAAATACTAAATTTAATGCTACCATTAATTGAATGTCACAATTTACAGTTAGCACAGAAATACTTTAAAATAATAATGGTAATAATAATAGTAATAATAGTAATAATAGTAATAATAATAATAATAATAATAATAATAATAATAATAATAATAATAATAATAATATAAGTAATATATAATAACATTAATAAAATAATAATAATAATAAATAATAATAATTTATTATTATTATTATTATTATTATTATTATTATTATTAAAGTTTACAATTTTGAAACTTTTATTTTTATTAGGTTCCATTTGTTGGGAGCAATATATTATATAGGTAAAATGATCTCACCGTACAAATAGGTAAATTTATTTCGGAGGTGTTGTCCGATCATCATTTAGGCAAACTCTTCTGTGTATCTCTTGAGCAGAGCAGCGACGTGTTTGTTGTTGTTGTTGTTTTTATTATTATTATTATTATTATTATTATTATTATTATTATTATTATTATTATTATTTGATTATTCGCATTAATAAAAATAAATTAATATTAGTAATAAATAGTAACTAATAATGCTTATAATACTTATTATAATTATAATAACATAATGATTTCTAACCAAGCGCCGTCGGTAGGGCTATAACAAGACCCTGTCGTTTGAATAAAATAATATAAATACCCTCCTGCGTTGTCAGTACACTTCCCCCTCGTTTATTCGAATCCTGAACCTGGTGCTTACAAGACCGACACGCAAACCATATGACTACGGGAGTAGTATTAATAATAATAATAATGATAATGATAATGATAATAATAATTAATAATAATAATAATAATAATAATAATAATAATAATAATAATAATATATAATAATAATAATAATAATAATAATAATAATAATAATAATAATAATAATAATAATAATAATAATAATAAATAATAAAAAATACATTTCAACATTGAGAACCACATTGCTAAAATCTCAATATACAGATTCATTTTAGAACATATAAATCAAATAAAGATAATATTGTCTATATATTATTTTCCAAATTATAATGTTTCAGGTGTTTGTTAAAAGTATATTTAAAAGGAAAAATTTTTGGTGTTATTTCGCTTCAAAACTTAACATGATTTAATAACAATAAGATTGTTCGTCTTCACTCTTTAGAATGGAAAGTATGCCATGTTGCCATGTGAAATTGTCATGTCATTCTAAGTCATTTTGTAAATTAAAAAAAGGAACGTGGATACCCAGTTTGGACTTCCAACATAAATTTCTAGGGTCTCACCCAGTTTATTTATCGGTTTTATTTTAAGAATTTCGAGTTTTGTATGAACATCCTTCTCATTACCACTAATAGAGTAGCCAAAATTTCTAGCACTTGAGCTTCCCATTCAGCAAGAATAAGCAAATTAAAATTAGGAAAGATAAAGTAAAAACACGAAAGTCGTAAAATTTTTAAAGGTAAAATTCAAGTGATAAATAAAATATACATTCAGCCCCTGTCAATTTATAAATAATCATGAGATATACGTATCATAACCCAAATTGTTTTTCAGTACCTAAGCAGGATAAATCTTTATTTTATAGCCGTTCTTGGAGTTTGAAGATCAAACTAGTAAGTCAGGTTTAAAAGTTATAATCGTGCATTAAGATTTTGTTGTGTTAATAAATAAGTTGATCAGCAATCCTTTAATTTTAATGCAATTATTTATTGCTTCCCTATCAGACAAGTATACGCAAATTAAAATTAGGAAAGGTAAATGAAAAATGCAACAATCGTAAATTTTTAAAGGTAAAATTCAAGTGTTGAGTAAACTTCATCTACACCCTCAGCCAATTTAGAAGCAATAACGAGAAATCTCTATCAAAATGCAAATTGTCTTGCAGTATCAGATCAAGATAGTTGGCTTGTCTAACCTATTTTATAGCCATTCATATTACTTGGATATCAAACCGTAAGTGGAGTAGAGAGTCAGAAAATCAGGCCAGTTCCTAAGTACATGGTCATACTGACTTATGTTCATAAAATAGAATATCCTAAGCATGAATATTTTATTTAAATTCTATTCCTATTGAAAAATAATGTAAAAAATTGTGAAACTTAAAGATAAAATTTTCAAAATCTTCTCAAACATTTTATCTTTTTTAAGGTCATAAGGAAGAATGTCAAATGCTTTCGTGTAATCAAGATGCACCGAAAAAGTAAAAGTAAAAAAAATAAAAAAAAAATAAAAAATAAAAAAAAAAAAAAAAAAATATATATATATATATATATATATATATATATATATATATATATATATATATATATATATATATATATATATATATATATATATATATATATATATATATATATATATATATATATATATATATAATATAATATAATATAATTTTTTTTTTTTTTTTTTTTTTTTTTCTTCAAAAGATTTAATGCACCGTCCGGTATCAATTTGTTGGATTTAAAATCAAATTTTATCCCACTTATTAAGTTCTGTTCTTGTAAATACGAGCAGGAACAATAGTAATCGATTCTCTGTAATATTTATCTTAAAATAGGTAAGGAGGTTAGAAATTGGTCTGTAGTTTGGTATCTGACCTTTAAAATATGAGAATCAACTGAACTATTTAAAATTAAAAAAATTAAACCCCAAAATTCAAATGCAAAGCGTAAAAAAGCTTATCATCCACCAGCTTTAAAAATTTAACAGGTACGTTTTCAATGCCTCAAAAACTCAATCCCTCCATCTTTCTACACGACACAATTTTTTCCCCATTTTATATCTAAACTTGCCTTTCGTATTTCTTCCATAGAAGTGAGTAAAAAGTAACATAGGTGTTAGCAAATAGGTAACTATTAGAAGTTGTGTCAATCGGTAGATCGGAAATATAATTAAATAAAACTAGAGATTTTAGCATGGTTAGTAACGTAATCGGTTTTCTCGATAAAGCAAAGTATCGATAGCCGTTCTTCTTATGCTACAGATTTTTGATAGTTTCTCCCCCGTCTTTCTGGGTGTTTCTTCTCATTCTCATTCTCAATTTTATTAGGATATGAATTTTTAAGATAGTTTTAAAGAATTATTTAAATTATGATACTTTTTGATCTTTGAAAAAGTTTTACTATCAACTGATAATTTAAAAATTTATTGAATTTATGAATATTATCTTACTACGAATAATAATAATTAATTAATAATAATAATAATTAATAATAATAATTTATAAAAATAACAATGATAAATTGATGATAATAATAATAAATGATATTTAGTATAACTATTATTATTATTGTTTGTAATATTAATACAATAGAATTATCATAAATATTTATATCGAAATTCTATTCCTATTGAAAAATTTAATCTAAAAATTTGTGAAAATTGAAGATAAAATCTTCAAAATCTTCTCAAACATTATTTTTATATTTATTTATTTATTTATTTATTTATTTATTTTATCTATTTATTATTAGTATTTATTATTATTTATTGTTTTATTATTTATTTATTTATTTACTTATTGATTTATTTATTGATTTATTTATTTATTTATTTATTTATTGATTTACTTATTTATTTATTTATTTATTTATTTATTTATTAATTAAGTTACAATTAGTGAATTCCCACAGTAATTAAATTGTATTTTAATAGTGTTGAATCGCAGATTTATATTTATTTATTTATTTTTTATTATTATTTATTTATTATTAGTATTTAATTATTTATTTATTATTTGTTATAATTATTATTTGCTATTGTTATTTATCATTTATTATTATTTATGATTAATTTTTATTACATTTATTATTATTATTATTATTATTATTATTATTATTATTATTATTATTATTATTATTATTATCCTTATTATTATTATTATTATTATTATTATTATTACTATTATTACTATTATTATTATTATTACAAAATGACAAAAAATTTATTATTATTATTATTATTTTTATTATTATTATTTTTATTATTTTTATTATTTTTATTATTTTTATTATTTTTATTATTTTTATTATTTTTATTATTTTTATTATTTTTATTATTTTTATTATTTTTATTATTTTTATTATTGCTATTGCTATTGCTATTGCTATTGCTATTACTATTATTATTACTATTACTATTATTATTTTCATAATAAGTGAGAATAGACTGTAAAGCATTTGGAATGCAAGGAAGGATACGTCACTGATATGTGATGAATTATGATGATGATTTTGTGCAACGTTTGAATGTGAGAAGAATATTCGGAGAAAGCCTCAAGCAATGGAGAAAAAATCTCTCTCTCTCTCTCTCTCTCTCTCTCTCTCTCTCTCTCTCTCTCTCTCTCTCTCTCTCTCTCTCTCTCTCTCTCTCTCTCTCTCTCTCTCTCTCTCTCTCTCTCTCTCTCTCTCTCTCTCTCTCTCTCTCTCTCTCTCTCTCTCTCTCTCTCTCTCTCTCTCTCTCTCTCTCTCTCTCTCTCTCTCTCTCTCTCTCTCTCTCTCTCTCTCTCTCTCTCTCTCTCTCTCTCTCTCTCTCTCTCTCTCTCTCTCTCTCTCTCTCTCTCTCTTTTAGAAAGCCAATTAGTTTTCTGGCAACATGTTATGAATCTTTAAATAGGGTAAAATAAATCACCCCTCCCCACTTCCCCCCCCAAAAAAAAATGAATGAGTTATAGAAAAGGGATTGAAAATTGTCTTACATTTAAATATGAATAAGATTCAACATTAAGAAAAAAAAATAAAATAATTAAAACAAAAAATAAAATTTCTTTTTGGTGTGCGAAAAAAAAGAATAAATTAATAGTTGTTAAACTGCCTAAGATCTTAAATTGAGATTCCTTAAATATTTATCTATTAAGATCTTTCAATGAAAGTTATTGAAGTAAAATTGATAAAAAACTTCTCTCACTTTCTCTTGCACAAGTACAATATATATATATATATATATATATATATATATATATATATATATATATATATATATATATATATATATATATATATATATATATATATATATATATATATATATATATATATATATATATATATATATATATAATATATATACCTCCGCTTGTAGACAGGACAAAGGCTGCAGGGCTACCAATATCCACCAAAGCTAAGAAAGTTTCTGGAAGTATCAAATTAAAGGCCGATATCACTAATACAAGGAGATCAAAGATGTGAAAATCAAAGGAAGTTGAGCAAATATATGCGAGTACGTAAAGCGTTTCCTGTAGAATTGAGCATAGCTATTAAGTTCAGAATCAGAGTAAGACAAGGAAGGGGTGACACTGTGCTGAGAGACGTTGCACGAGACCTTCTCGATGGAAGAGTTGTACGACTGGAGAGTTCTGAAGAGCAGTGTCTGATGTAATAACGATAGTATAAAGAAAGTAATACAATAATCGGACTGGGAGAAAGAGACGGGAGAAAATTTGTTAGTTTGTGATTATAAAATTGGAAAAACAAAAAAGCTCTAGATTCCACCTTTTTAAAAGAGAGATGTATGAATAGAATGATCCAAGAAATGTGGGACAT
Organism: Armadillidium nasatum; assembly: GCA_009176605.1. Classification (NCBI taxonomy): domain Eukaryota; kingdom Metazoa; phylum Arthropoda; class Malacostraca; order Isopoda; family Armadillidiidae; genus Armadillidium; species Armadillidium nasatum. The sequence continues at coordinate 36,502 of SEYY01023333.1, forward strand.
ACTTCACATAGAGGCGAAGAGCATTCCAATAAAGAAAGTTCTCCAAACTCTTAGCGTTCTTCGAATTTCATCACTCACTATAGTTGTTTCATGGAACAAGCTTTTCTCCAGTCATAAACCTGCATTAATAATATTAATAACGATAATAAATAAGAATAATAATATTAATAATTAATAATTAATAGCAACTAACTTATAATTATAATAATAATAATAATAATAATAATAATAATAATAATAATAATAATAATAATAATAATAATAATAATAATAATAATAATAATAATAATAATAATAATAATAATAATAATAATAATAATAATAATAATAATAATAATAATAATAATAATAATATATAATAATAATATACAGTAATAACTATAATAAAAATAATTATTAATATAATGATGATATTGATAATAGTAATGCTGATAAACATGATAAATAATAACAACGTTGAAGTTAATAATTATGATAATAATAATAATAATAATAATAATAATAATAATAATTGATATTAATGATAAAATAATCATAAATAATAATAACAATAATTCAAAATTTTAAAGATATTAATAAAAATAAGTAATATTAGCAATTATTTATTATTATTATATAATTATAATCAGATTTTTATTATAATTTCTATTATTATTATTATTATTATTATTATTATTATTATTATTATTATTATTATTATTATTATTGTAATCATTATTATTATTTAATTGAAAAAGGGAAAAAATAATAATNAATAATAATAATAATAATAATAATAATAATAATAATAATAATAATAAAAATAATGAAAATAATTTTCACTTCAAATTTAAATAATTTGATTGTCTGACACTCATTTCATATTTCACTTTTTAACTTAAATTTCCTTTTTAATGAAATGTGTTTCTAGGGGGAATAATTCGTCCTATGAGTTCATGGATGCCACCTTTGTGGCTAATTAACATTTGCTTCTACTTTTCAAATGAATAAAAGTTCGTAGCTTTAAAAATAAAAGAAGGAATTATATTAAAAGGTTTCCACATTTAAACTTAACCATAAATTTGATTGTATTCAAACGAGCAGTTAAAAGCAATTATAATTATAGTAATAATAAATACCTTTCTTTAAATAATTATAATATTAATAATAATAGTAATAATTAATAGTAAAAATTATAATTATTAAAAATAATAATTGATAGTAAAATATCACTAAAAATAATAATAATAATGATAATATTGAATAATGCTAATATTTATAACAATAATAAATAATAAATATTATTCATCCTATAAACAATACTTTCCTAAAATAATAATAATAATAATAATAATAATAATAATAATAATAATAATAATAATAATAAATAATAATAATAATAATAATAATAATAATAATAAAAAAAATAAAAAAAATAAAAAAAAAAAAAAAAAAAAAAAAAAAAAAATTATAAATAATAATTATTATTATCATTAACGTTTTTATTATTATTATTATTATTATTATTATTATTATTATTATTATTATTATTATTATTATATATTATTATTATTTTATTATTATTATATTATTATTATTATTATATTTTATTTTATTATTATTTTATTTTATTATTATTATTATATTTATTATAATTATTATTTTTAATTATTGTTTTATTATTATTATTATTATTATTTTATTTTATTTTTTATTATTATTATTATTATTATTATTATTATTATTATTATTATTATTATTATTATTATTATTATTACAATTATAATTATTATTATTACATTATTATTTTCTTATTTATTTATTTTCTTTTCATTATTTTTATTATTGTTTCCATTATTATCATTTTTATTAGTCCTTTTGTACTCTGACTTTTGGCTGGTAAATTTATGACTAATAATTAATTTTTGCATTAGAATTTATTTGGTTGGTAAATGCTTTCATATTCAGAATCAAATTTGAAGTTAAATCGAAAAGCAAATGGTAAGATTCAGTTCTATTATCACAGTCTGTTTAGTCCTTACCAGTAATACTTTCTTGCTTTTACTATGTTCAGATAGTAAGAATTGTAAGAGATTAAGTATAGATTAATATCAGCTCTGAATCTTGGTAAAAGTTTATTCCTTAATCCAAAGTATTCAATTATGTTAAAGAAGCAAAGTTCAAGTTGAAAATTCCGGATACATTAGTACGTTCCTCTGATACATATTAAGAAGTAATTTGTATTGAAAGAGAGTGTGATTCTAGGTCATCCTGAGTTGTTGTAGTGTTTAAGCAATACCTAATTTAAATTCCATTGTAGATGTATGGTAAGTCTACGAGATGAGTAAGTCTATTTCTTCATTTGCCTTTGAGAGTATCAACTTTTATTACAATTGACTTTAAATTGATCATGTATTTGATGTAATTAACTAAACATTCTATTTAACTAAGTATACTTTTCCTCCTTTACCAAGAAAAATTTACAAGTTTTTGAGATTTACGTCTGCATTTTGAATTATTGTGCTTATCACTGTGTATTTCAAATCTAAGTTTTCTCACAGTTTGCATGAGAAAGATAATGAAAGTTACATAGAAATTACATATTTCTATGAAATTTGTTATTTACATTATTAATTATTATATTAGTATTTTAATAACTCCCTTTTCAATCATAAAACACTTTTCTTGTGAAGTACTCCGTCATTCTCCAAAAAATCTTTGAACTAGTAAATCATAATTACTGCTCGGAAAAACGGAGGAAAAAATAAATAATTGTTCTAATACCTTTTATCCGGAAAACCTTCATCAGTTTATATAAATAAATGAAGTTTATCCGCCTTTTATGATGTTAATATTCAAGTCAATCAGAGATCTTGTCTGGAATCACTATTTTTTTATTATGTTTATAAATTACAAATTAAATCACAAAAACATCAAAACTACTCGTATATAAGGATGAAAATTTTCTATAGGAAAATACCAGTGAAATTATGATATACGGTGTCTGCGTGTGTGTGTGAGTGAAAAACTATTGTTCAAAAACAAAAGCGATAAAATATACTACATAATACCATCATTGAAATTTTGAAAGAAATCGAAGGAAAAGTGAGCAACAATTTGAGTAAGTCAAAAATGACGAAAAAAATAAATCTTTATATAATAATAATATATATATATATATATATATATATATATATATATATATATATATATATATAATATATATATATATATATATATATATATATATATATATATATATATATATATATATATATATATATATATATATATATATGCAATAAAATCATAAAAATTTCCCATAAAGACACCATAAAAATTATATCGGGAATGTGTTTGGGAATAATATAATGTTTATGACCGTAGAAAGGCGCTTTTCTTAGTCTCCAATGCATAACACATTCAGGAGGCCAAAAGAACAGATAAAATAAGCCACAATAATTCAAAATTTTTAAACACAATGTATTCAGAGCATTATAATATATATATATATATATATATATATATATATATATATATATATATATATATATATATATATATATATATATATATATATATATATATATATATATATATATATATATATATATATATATATATATATATATATTATATATATATAAATGATTTTTAAAGTCTGCTATAACCTCTCACAGACTATTTCTATATAGAAAATAATGTCTGCTATTGGACTCGAACCAACAACCTTTAAGATGATAAGTCTAGCGCGCTGACCACTATGCTACGACAGTACAAAAGGGAATCGCATTGGAACTTGCTCATGATCTACAGTCACGACGTCATGCCCAAGGACTTTCCCGAATGCAATACGAGCAAGGGACAACGAGGTTAATATATAACTATATGCGAATGATGGACTCGACATTTGACCCCGTTGCCCTTTGCTGGTGTCTCAGTCGGGGTAGTTCTTTGGGCTTGACGTCGTGACTGTGGATGATGAGCAAGTTCCAATGCGATTCCCTTTTGTAATGCCGTAGCAGAGTGGTCAGCGCGCTAGACTTACCATCTTAATGGTTGTTGGTTCGAGTCCAATAGCAGACATTATTTTATATATATATATATATATATATATATATATATATATATATATATATATATATATATATATATATATATATATATATATATATATATATATATATATGATAGAAAATGTTGAAACAAGTACAGAGTTGGTTTGATAAATTGCAAAGTAAGGAATATAGAGATGGGTTTGTGAATTCCCTTCTTAACAATCAAACGCGACGAAAAACAATGAAACACTTTTTCGAGGGAAATAAAAAAAAAACTTTGAAGAAAATTTCAACAAATCGACGATTAAATAAAGTGTTATTTAAAGTTTATTGTTTTTCTTTTTATTTATTTATCAATTATATAAATAATTTATTTTAGTTATTTCATGTTTATAATATTTTTAATACGTTATTTACTAAATGATATTTGTACCTTATATATATATATATATATATATATATATATATATATATATATATATATATATATATATATATATATATATATATATATATATATATATATATATAATATATATATATATATATATATATATATATATATATATATATATATATATGCGTAAGCAATTTATGGTATGCAATAGGCAATGCAAATTTAAAAGAGAGCGCAGTTTGTTTTTTGTTTTTCCCGCCGAACACAATTTTGCTCCAAAAAATGAAAGGTATTCCCTCTGACGCAAAAGTAATTTCCAACCATTTTCATTTATTCATTTATTTATTTATTTTCATTTATTTTATTTATTTATTTTTTTATCTTTTATTTATTTATTTGTATTTTATTTTTAAGTGAATTACTTCTGTGACTGGGAAAGAAGAATCATAAGCGAATTGTGGTTCGGAGCCCCAAATTTGGACGAGTTTTGGCCCATTTATCTTAGTACGTCTGCCGGTCTCTGTGGGGCCGTAATTCAGGATGCCGAAGGCCGGAGACGAGGCCGTGGCCTTCTTCTTTTCTTTCCTTCTTCGAATTGAAAGAAAAAGAAATTTGGAGCACAAACGAAAATGGAAAATTCTGTCGAAGTTCAAATTGCATTAATCACATTATTATTCGGCTAAAATTATATATAATATATATATATATATATATATATATATATATATATATATATATATATATATATATATATATATATATATATATATATATATATATATATATATATATATATATATATATATATATATATATATATATATATATATATATATATATATATATATATATATATATATATATATATATATATATATATATATATATATATATATATATATATATATATATATATATATATATATATATATATATATATATATATATATATATATATATATATATATATATATATATATATATATATATATATATATATATATATATATATATATATATATATATATATATATATATATATATATATATATATATATATATATATATATATATATATATATATATATATCAGTGATGGGAATAAGCGTAAGTTGCGCTCTAGGTAAATGAACAGAGCCCCTGCGATTGCGCAAACTTTTGAGAAAATAGCGTTCTTGCACTTGCGCTTCATCATTTTTTATAGAGAGCAAGAGTATATATAACTTGAGCTCAAGATTTTGTAACGTTTTCAAGAAAAGGTAAGAAAACTAGTGTAAAATATGATCAACAATATTTGCTAAATTCTGTGACGTCATTGTGGAAATATATGTTCAATAATGATTAATGATTAAAAAGTGTTCTAAAAATCAGAACTGTCAACTTTATATGGAAAGTTGGAGAAAAACTCAATCGGTGTGTTTTGAGGAGTTTTCTTTAGCTTAATTTAAAGGTAAAACTCGCCTTTATTATTATTATTTATTGGGTAAATGCATTTTTATATTTATGACTTACGAGTATTATAATAAGTAAAACGTGAGAAGTGCATTTGTAGTGCAAATAAATAG